>JAODAL010082647.1:0-11505 GCA_025379985.1 Phyllomedusa bahiana
CCGTGAATTTACAGGGGGTTATGCGCTTTAAAATTCTCTAGAACTCATAAAATCTTAAAATCTCAAATCTAACAAAATTGGAAGGATCACAGCTAATAGTAAGGTTTCTCTGGCAGAAAGAGACTAATTTCGCTGACTTTTTGGCCACAGGCGGCCGGGTCCAATCCCTTGAGACGCGAAGACATGAGGTGAAACGGGGAAACCTGTTCTATGTAAAACGAGGTCATTTTTTTTTCAGCCAATCGAAACCATACACATCCCTTTTCATGACGTCGCAACACATCTCACCCTGCTCTATTCTGCTCTTTTGCGGGCCCCAAAATTACAGAACCAAAAAAAGGCGCGATCTTAATAGGTGATGGAAAATTTTTAACCCTTTAATTATCGCATGATCTGGAAATTTCGATCACCAAAAAAAAACCTCCCGATTTCAACTTTGTCGATAAAAATCGTCAAACACTATGGAAAGGGGCATATATATATATATATATATATACTACTGTAAAGCCACAAATAGTTTGATTAGCTATCTACATACAAACTAATGTGAAATAATGTACAGAGTATAATGAAACTGATGACTCATTTAATTTCCGTTTCCGTAACTAAGTCGAATTGCTACCTGAATTACTGTATGTCTGTCTACCAGCCTGAATGCTTACTCTTTGATCCTGTTTCTGTTTGAGCTCTCCCCATCCTTATTGCTGGTTTCTGTATTTTCATGAGCTTTTTTTTACTGAAAACCTTACTTGAGATTTGGATTTGTGGCTTGGAGATTTTCTCCAGCAAAAATTATATTCTCCTGTTTCCTGTGTATTTCAACTGGGGGGTTAGGCCCTAAGGGGTTTTGATTTTGGGGGCCCCCTTTCGCTAGTACATCAATTTCCTGTTAATTTTTAATCCTCTCAGACATAAATGCATGGATTTTACCACATAATACAGTGTTCAAAACAGAACTCTTTTGTGCAGTACACAATACCAAGTGAGTCACATATCTGTCCGTCTTACACCATCTGTCTGTCTCGCACAACTATCTGTCTCACATGTGTCTTACTGTCTCACACATCAGTCTGTCACACAATTATCTGTCTCCTACAACTATCTATCTCACGTCTGTCTGTCTTACACATTTGTCATAGGCTAACACATCATAAATAGGCACATGGCTGAGCAGCTCCGTTTATGCCTTCCTATAACTTTCACCACGATTCAGCCAGCCAACAACCTCACCAGCGACCTATAAGAGGCAGAGAAGAGGGGCCCGCTGCTGCCTGCTCATAAATCTCTAACTGTATCACCATTTTGCTTCTCCTGTTTGTGCTCTAGGCAGCCCTTAGGCAAAATTAGATTTGGAAAGTGGCATAACTAGAACTTTTGCCACCCGGGGTGATTGCGAAGTTTAATTGTTAAACACAGACAACCTATCTGGGGATAGCCCGCCTTTAGTCTTGTGCTAGGAGGTTCCTCATAAATCCTCCTTAATAATCGATTGCAAAGAACATAGTCAAAAGTTTTTTTATATATATCAAATTGCTTATTTACTTTGTGTGCAAACATACAACAGCACTACATCGGCTATTTTGTGATACAGTAGTACCTTATCGTTTTGCTTGTAAAGCTCTCAACTTTTCGGAATATCAATAGAATAATGTCCTTTTTTTTCAGCATTTATAAAGTCCAAATGTTGGAGGAGCCATGCTGATAGGTGTACGGGATACACACTGCTGTTACGTTTCGAAAGTTTTCTTTCTTCCTTAGGCACCAAGGAAATAAGCAATTTGATATATATATATAAAAGACTTTTGCTTATGTTCTTTGCAATTGGTTGCTAAGTTTGCACATAGTAGTCAGACACCAGCACTAATCACCATCACATGAATTCAGCACTGATCCAACATAGAAGCAAAGTAACCCCTGACATCACTGGACTCACAAGATATGTCTTCTCTGATGAGTTGTTATCTTCTCTAATCTGTTGTTCTTTTTCCTTTTTCTTCTCCATCCAACTCACACCGCCATGTTGACTTCTCTCTGCCACAACTCGTCCCTGCAGAATTAACCACAAAAACATCTTAGACTTCTTACTTTTCCAGCACTCCCCTACCAATTCTGGTATGGGCACCCCCATTAGGTAAGTAGGTATTGATGTTGCCCCCCCCCTTAAGTATATAGACATATAGACCTCCTGTAGGTAGGTTTATAGGCCCACTGTAGTTAGGTATAATAGCCCCCTGTAGGTAGATAGGTATATTAGCCACCTATAAATAGCTATACAGCCTCCTTTAGATAGATATGTTTATATGCATTCTGTAGATAGATAGCTAGGTAGGTATAAAGCCCCCTCTAGATAGGTAGATATATTTGCCCCCCGAAGGTAGGTAAGCTCCTGTAGATAGGTAGGTATATATACCTTCTGTAGGTAGATAGTTAGGTATATAGCCCCCTGTAGGTATACAGTACCCTGTAGGTATATAGCTCCCTGTAGATAGGTAGGTATGCTGCCCCCTGTACTTATACATACAGCCCCCTGTAGGTATATTATCCCCTGTAGATAGGTAGGTATACAGTCCCCTGTAGGTATACATCCTCTGTAGGTATTTATGCCCCCTGTAGGAATTCAGCCATCTGTAGATACATATTTCCCTTTAGGTATACAGGCCCCTGGATGTATATATGCATATACGTAAGTATATATGCCCCCTGTAAGTATATATGTCACCTATAGGTATGTATGCCCCCTGTGGTTATACAGCCCACTGAAGGTATACAGTCCCCTAAAGGTATTTATGCTCCTTGTAGGTATACAGTCTCCTATAGGTATATATGTCCTTTGTAGGTAATCAGCCCCCTTGAAGTATATATTTCCCCTGTATGCATACAACACCCTGTAGTTATATATGACCCCTGTGGGGAAGCAGCCCCCTGGAGATATATTTATATAGAAAACCGCTGAGGAGCTAGTATCTGGCGTGAGTGAAGTGACATCATCACGGTACCTATGCTGGGACCTTGCTCCCGGCTTCTCCTAGGCCTGAATCTGAGGGCTGAACCCTGGGAGGCTCAGCCGGAGGCTCACAGGAGTATTCAGTCTGTGAGAGAGAAAGCTGATATGTAACTATTGACTCTCTGTTCTGCCATAGTTCTCAGCTATACATACAGTATGTCCTTAGGATGTGCATATAGTTGAGAAGATTTTTCAGGTCCGGGCCTGCACACCCATGTACTTGATAGAGCTCAAGGTTACTTCTGGACCAATTCTAAGTAAACCAAAAATCCTAGCAAAATGTGTACCAAGGAATATAGAAAAAACCTCTTGACCAACAAATACTGCGACAATAGTAGAGAAGAGGAAAAAATGGTCGTAAAACATAACTTTTAATCAATAAAATATTAAGAATACATACATTAATAACTCATACTTCTCCTAAAGATGTGGGAGAACAGACAACAAATCCTAAAGTTACCCTAATACACTATTATACCCTAACCTAACAATAGGAAAAAAGCACGATAGTCGCCCTGATAAGGGCGCTCCTGTCTGCAACCTGACCCTAAGATAAGAGACCCTAAACGATTAGTTAGATTGGTCCTATCCCAAAAGAGTTACTTAAATAGGTCCCGTCCCTACATGTTTCAACCATCCATCAGATACTAAATTGGTTTCCTCAGGGGACAATTGGAAAAATACAGATAAATTCAATGGACCATAAAGTAAAGTAAAGATACAGCAGCAGGGGGTATCAATAGTCCTGGTGAAAATACGTGTAACGCCCTAAAAAGTCAGAGCCAGATGTGTAGCAGAAGTGTAGACTTTACATACCACATATCTGGTATACTTCAGCAAAGTATGTAGATAGCAATCCATACAATAATGTAAAAGAGAACCACCAGGCTGTCAAAAAAAAAGGCAAATTAGCAAACTCAGTTTGGGGTTTTTAACAACCAAAAGATAGAAAATCAAGCCATTAAAACCTACTTAGTTCTCATAGCGAGGTCCGTCTCCCGCCCCGTAAGCATCGTCTGTCAGTGTAAGAAACGGCGAGGACTAACAGAGCACGAATTTATGCGCGCGAAGAACGCCGCCTCCATGACGTCATTCAAGGCGTCCAAGGCTAGTAACTAGTCAAGGGGGCGTCCATGGTAACGGCGCATTCGCTGCTTGAAGGCATCGCCGAACTGAATCCAGGACGCGCCGATGAACAGCAATAGAACAAGAGCAGGTAGACTATTGCTCATGAAATAAGGCAACTACATTTATTGGCAGAAACCATGCAGTCAGCCAGGTGTAAACCTCAATGAGGGCAGATGTATATAAACAATCTCATGATACCTAAATGTGTATGGTGCTTAAGTGTACATAGATATATAAAGATGTACATGAGCAGATGTGACACTTGAATATGCACTAGTGTACAAAAATGTACAAAAACGTATGTTGTATTTGTGACAAATCCTAAAAGTAGCTACTAAAGTCTAGCTGGTCATTGAGGCCACAAGGGTCCTTAGTGTTTAATATGAACTTCCAATAACATTCTTTTTGTAGCAAAAGATGGTCTAAATTGCCACGTCTCAGTAGGGATAATACGATCAATGCCTATGCATTTAAGGCACATAGGATTGTTATCATGGATAGAGTGCACATGCCGGGCAATAGGCATATCCCTATGATGGCGGATATCGCCTAAGTGCTCACCAATTCTCCGGCGTGGTTTTACCCACATATCTCAGTCCACAGATGCATGTCACCAAATAGGCAACAAAGGATGACTTAAAGTTAATAAACTGATTGATGTGAAACGTTTTGGTACCAGCGCCATCCGTAAATTCAGTTGTCTTTTCCATAAAGTTAAAGAAGGAACAATTTCCACATTTAAAGGAACCCTTTGGTCTAGAAAGCCACATTTCTTTCTTGGGACTAACAAAGTGGCTATTGACCAAATGGTCCCTCAAATTTTTGCCCCGTCGATAGGAAATCGATGGTAACACATCTATACAGTTCCTGAGGTCAGGATCCATCCTTAGGATGTGCCAGTGTTTTCTCAGAGATTGTCGAACCAAAGGGGCTGCATTATGAAAGGTCCCCACAACTCGTATTAGTGTCCCGATCACAACCCGAAACAGGCTTTGATGTTAAGAGTTGTACACGATCTTTTTTGAGGGCATTTTGATAAGCCTGTCTCAAGATGTGATCGGGATAGCCCTTCGCTAGGAAATGCGCTCTCAGGGACTGTATAGACGTGTTACCATCGATTTCCTATCAACAGGGCAAAAATTTGAGAGACCATTTGGTCAATAGCCACTTTCTTAGTCCCAAGAAAGAAATGTGGCTTTCCAGACCAAAGGGTTCCTTTAAATGTCGAAATTGTTCCTTCTGTGACTTTATGGAAAAGACAACTGAATTTAAGGATGGCGCTGATACCAAAACATTTCACATCAATCAGTTTATTAACTTTAAGTCATCCTTTGTTGTCTATTTGGTGACATGCATCTGTGGACTGAGATATGTGGGTAATACCACGAGACAATTACGCCGGAGAATTGGTGAGCACTTAGGCGATATCCGCCATCATAGGGATACACCTATTGCCCGGCATGTGCACTCTATCCATGATGGCAATCCTATGTGCCTTAAATGGAGAGGCATTGATCGTATTATCCCTACTCAGAGACGTGGCAATTTAGACCAACTTTTGCTACAAAAAGAATGTTATTGGAAGTTCATATTAAACACTAAGGACCCTTGTGGCCTCAATGACCAGCTCGACTTTAGTACCTATTTTTAGGATTTGTCACAAATAGAACATACATTTTTGTACATTTTTGTACACTAGTGCATATTCAAGTGCCACATCTGCTCATGTACATCTTTATATATCTATGTACACTTAAGCACCATACACATTTAGGTATCATGAGATTGTTTATATACATCTGCCCTCATTGAGATTTACACCTGGCTGACTGCCTGGTTTCTGCCAGTAAATGTTGTTGCCTTATTTCTTGAGCAATAGTCTACCTGCCCTTGCTCTATTGCTGTTCATCGGCGAGTCCAGGATTCAGTTCGGTGATGCCTTCAAGCAGCACATGCGCTGTCACCATGGACGCGCCCTTGACTAGTTACTAACCTTGGACGCATTGAATGACGTCACGGAAGCGCCGTTCTTCGCACGCATAAATTCCGTGCTCTCTTAGTCCTCGGCGTCTCTTACACTGACAGCCGATGCTGCGCTGCCCTTACAGGGCGGGAGACGGACATTGCTATGAGAACAAAGTAAGTTTTAATGGCTTGATATTCTATCTTTTGGTGTGCAACTCACTACTGAGATTGCTAATTGGCCTTTTTCTTTTTGACAGCCTGGTGGTTCTCTTTTACATTATTGTATGGATTGCTATCTAGATACTTTGCTGAAGTGTACCAGATATGTGGTATGTAAAGTCTACACTTCTGCTATCCATCTGGCACTGACTTTTTAGGGCGTTACAGGTATTTTCACCAAGACTAATAATACCCCCTGCTGCTGTAGCTTTACATTACTTTATGGTCCATTGAATTTATCTGTATTTTTCAAATTGTCCTCTGAGGAAACCAATTTAGTATCTGATGGATGGTTGAAACATGTAGGGACGGGACCTATTTAAGTAACTCTTTCGGGATAGGACCAATCTAACTAATCGTTTAGGGTCTCTTATCTTAGGGTCAGGTTGCAGACAGGAGCGCCCTTATCAGGGCGACTATCCTGCTTTTTTCCTATTGTTAGGTTAGAGTATAATAATGTATTAGGGTAACTTTAGGATTTGTTGTCTGTTCTCCCACATCTTTAGGAGAAGTATAAGTTATTAATGTACGTATTCTTAATATTTTATTGATTAAAAGTAGTGTTGAGCGATTACGTTGGCTATCGACATCGGGCGATAGTCGATAGTCGGCCACCATCGATAAGGTTTTTCGATAGTGAGCAGTCGATTATGAGCGATGACCATTAAAGTCTATGGGAGAGCAACAACACCTTCATTCTTAAACCCAAACAGGGCTGGAGAAGCTGGAATTAACAGCCACAACAGTCAAATGGATACCTGCTACATCTTAGGCAAAACACTTAGGCTATAAAAGCCACAGAAAAAAAGTCACACACCATTCACTATCCCTGTCTTGTACCACAGCATGACCCTTAACCTGCATCACCCACAAATTAAAAAGTGCCAGAAGGCAGTATTATTTGAACCATCATTTTACTTGAACTGGACATTGAATATCCTGTCCTGGAACGCAGCATGAGCCCCAAAACCCCGCAAGGGCCCCCACATTAAAAAGTTCCAGAAAAAGGGGGTCTTTCCAAACCCCCATTTTAGTTTCCCCTGGGCTTTTACTAACCCTGGGCCGGGGCCCCAGCAAGGGGCCCCCCCAAAACCCCATTACCCCAGATTAAAAAAATGCTGGAAAAAGGGGTCTTTTAAACCCCTTTTTTGTTGAACGGGCATTTGATTTTACCTTTCCTGACCGAAATAAAGACCATTAAACCTTTTCTGACCCCCAGATTTAAAAAAAGCCAGGAAAAAGGGGTCTTTGGGAAACCAATTTTTGTTTTTAAAATGGACACTAAATATATCGTCCTGTAACCCCCCCCGGGAAAGACCCATTAAACCTGTCCCGACCCACAGAAATTTAAAAAATCCGGGGAAAAAGGAGTCTTTCAAAACCCCCATTTTAGTTGAACCCGGAAATTTACTAGAACTGTTTCCGGGCCCAGAAAGGGCCATTAAAAAACCCCGTCTGACCCCCAATTAAAAAAGGCTGGAAAAAAGGGGTATTTTAAAACCCCCCCATTTTTGTTGAACCCGGACATTGCCCAAACCCCCTTTCCGGGGCCCCACATGACCCCCTTAAAAACCGTCCCCGACCCAAAAGATTAAAAAAATGCCGGGAAAAAAGGGGTCTTTTAAAAAACCTTTTTATTTTAACTGGAACCCTTTACTAACCTTGGGGGCCTGGACCGCAGTATGACCATTTTAAAACCCTTCCCCCGACCCCCAGATTAAAAAAAAAAATGCCCGGGAAAAAGGGGTCTTTCAACACCATTTTTAGTTGAAAAACTTTGGGCATATACTGTCCCTGTCCCCGGGCCAAAATTTTGACCATTAAACCGTCTGAAACCCCCCCAAATTAAAAAAATGCCCGGGAAAAAAGGGGTCCTTTTTAACCACCAAATTTTTGTTTAACTGGACTTTTACAAACCCTGTCCCCGGAGCGCACATACCCTTAAACCTGTCTGAACCCCAGATTAAAAAAATGCCGGAAAAAAAGGGGTCTTTTAACCACCATTTTTAGGGTTTAACTGGACATTTTACCCAAAACCCCTTTCCTTTGGGCCGCAGCAATAAACCCCTTTTAAACCCGTCTGAACCCCCAGATTAAAAAAGTGCCGGGAAAAAAGGGGTCTTTTTAAACCCCCCAAAAATTTGTTTAACGGAAAATTGACAAACCCTTTTCCCCGGACCGCGAAAGACCCTTAAACCCCGTCCCGACCCCCAGATTAAAAAGGGCCCCGGGAAAAAAGGGGTCTTTCCCAACCCCCATTTTGTTTTAAAATACATTACTTCCCTGTCCTGGGCCCCAGTATGAAACCCTTAAAAACTTCTGACCCCAGAAATTAAAAATTCCGGAAAAAAAGGGGTCTTTTAACCCCCATTTTATTTTAACTGGGCATTGACCCCTGTCCTGGGCCCAGAAGAACCCCTTAAACCTGTCTGACCCCCAAATTAAAAAAATGCCCGGAAAAAAAAGGGGTCCTTTCAACCACCATTTTTTTGAACTGGACATTGACAAACCCCGTCCTTTTTCCCCCAGATGACCCTTAAAACCCGTCTGACCCCCAATTAAAAATGCCCCCGGGAAAAAATCTTTCAAAACCAAACCCTTTTATTTGAAAACCCCCGGGACATTGACCCCAAAAAATGTTCCCCCTTTGGGCCCCAAAAAAGGGAAACCCCAGGCCGAATTACAAAGTTGGGCGGTTAAACCCGCTGCCCAATTTGTCAAAAACCCTTTCCCAACCCCCAAAAAGGATTAAAATGGCCCTGAATTAAAGGCCCCCTTAAAACCGGGAAAAAACTTTCCCGTTTTCCCGGGAAGCAGAAAGTTTTCCCCGAAGGCCCCGGAAAGGGGGGTGAGAACTCCATTTTTTCCCTTTTTTCCAAAAAGTTTTTCAACAAAAAATCCAAAACCCCCGGTAACCCCTTGCCCCCTCCGTTGGGTTTCGGACCAATTGATTCCCTTTTTTGAAATATTGGGGGGTTTTTAAGCTCCCTCTTTTTCCCCCTCCCAGGTGCCCCTTTTTTTTTGGCCCTTCCTTTTTTTTTATTTTTTCTAAGGCTGGAGGGAAAAAATCTCTGTACTTTGTTCTCTGTTTCCCTGCCCATATCCATTTCCCCCTAAATAACCTACATCGGGGCAATTTTTCCCCCGTACCCCCCCTTGTACAAATTCAGAGGGAAAAATTTTTTTCCAGCTATTTTGTACATCCCAAATTTTTTTTGTAATTTTAAAAATTTTAAAAACCATTTTTAAAATAGGATGGAAAACCCACCCCTGTCCGTTTTTCTTTTTTTTTTTTGATTAAAAAGGGTTTATCCCCAATACAGGGGGTTGATAGCTATTTAAAAACTTGCAAAAACAATCATTTTGGGAAATGTGGGCCAATTTAAAAGTGTCCTAACCCTATTCCCCGTTTTCTGACAGCAACCATTACCCCTTTACCACTCTTTACAATTGGAAGAACAAAGGGCTGTTTAAAACAAAATTTTTTTTTAAAAATAGGACCTTAGTAAAAACTGCAAAATTTTAAAGCAAAATTTCCCCCAAAAATTCAAAGCATGACCCTTGGGGTGCCACTTTTTGGGCAATTGTGAAAACAAATTTTTTTTGAAAAAAATTTTTTATAAAAGGACCCAAATAAATAGCTGCAATTTTAAACAAAAAAACCCCCCAAAAATTTAAAGCATTGGGGGCCCTTGAGCCACTTTTGGGAAATTTTTTGAAGAACAAAAGCGTTAGAAACAAAATTTTTTATAATTTGGGCCCCGTAGATTGCTCCCTATTTAAAGCAGCATGACCCAAAAATTTTAAAAATGACTTCTCACCACTTTTAAAAAATTGTGAGGGAAAAAATGCCACTTAAAGACATTTCTGTTCCAAAGGAACATATTTTTCTGATTCACACTACATGACCCCAAAAAATAAATATATTTCTCACCACTATTAAAAATTGTGAGGGAAAAGGGCACTTAAAAGCCACATTTCTGTTAAAAGGGACCATAAAAATAGCTGTTCTCACAGCAACATGACCTAAAAAAACCATTGACAATGCGAAAACTCTTAAGAAAAGTGAGAAAAAATGGAATAGGGTTTTTGCATAAACCCCATTTTTTCCTGCATTTTTCTCTTTTTTTGGGGGGGGGAAGGAAAGTGCTGAGTTTTGTTTTTGTACCGGGATCCAGGGGGGGGCCCCCCCGTAACTTTGTTCTTTTTGAGGGCCCTTTAAAGCGAGGATCATGTTGGGGGAAATGGAGCATCCAAACTCATGGAGAGATGGAGCCTTGTTTCAGAAGCCCGGGTAGGGCACAGCAAACTGATCTTCCCACTTCCCCTCAGCCTAAAAATCCCCCCAAACCTCTTTCCAAGCAGGACTCGGTAACATGGGTGTCTAGGAAAAACCTCCTTCCCCCCCCTCCCCCCCCCCCCCCCTCCCTCCGAACAGCTCCCAGCCCATTTCCCCTGAATAGCACCCGAAATGATGCCCCCCTTGCACTGCTCTTGGACCCCAAACCCTGCCTAATGAAACCGATGAAATTGTAAACTGTGGGCCTTGGGGATTTGACGGAGAAAAGGTCCGGTCCGCACTGTGTCCATCTCCTCCTCCGTCGCGGCGGACCTGTTTTTTTCAGAGTTCCCCAAAGATCGTTTCCAAACTAAGACACCACAATGCTCATGCTGCAAGGGCATTGCCGCACTGACCATTTTGGTTGCTTTTTCAAAACTGGCAAGGATGGGGGCAGGCTCTTTCACCTGCCCCACTCTCGGTTTGGGTCAAAAACCCCCAGGGCCGCACCGCTCTTGTCAGCCATGGTCACTTCGCACTCATAATGGCATTGCCCCGCTGCCACAATCGTGGAGCATTGGAGGGTGAATTCCGCGGTTGCCACGCAAAAATAGAAGGTTTACGGGGGGGCCGAGCTGACGCTGAACGCACCAGGGGGACGAACAGGGTGCGAAAAGCGGGGGGGCGAACTTTGACTTCGAGCCTTTCCCCCCGAGGCATCCAGACCCGGTACCTTTAAAATTTCTGGGCGACAAGGTTCAGACATGGCCAGGCAAGGGGTTCCCACCTACCGATCTTAAGGGGCCACAATTTCGCCCTTTTTCCCCCCACCACCTTGGCCCTTTTGGCCCAAGGTTTTTTTAATTGTTTTTTTTTTTTTTTTTTTTTTTTTTTTTTTGGGGTTTTTTTT
>JAODAL010082648.1:0-11504 GCA_025379985.1 Phyllomedusa bahiana
ATCAACCAAGAAAAAAGCAAAAGACCTTGTGAAGATGGTGGCAGAAGCTGGTAAGATTGTGTCATTATACATAGTTATACGAGTGCTGTATCAATACGGGCTAAAAGGCATCACTCCAAAAGAAACATATAACAGCCAGATTCATGTTTGCAAATGCACACAGGAACAAAGACATACATTTTTGGAGACATGTCTTGTGGTCTGATGAAACTAAAATTGAACTGTTTGGCCATAATGACATTGTTATATTTGGAGAAAAAAGTGGAAGCTTAGACTCCGAAGAACACCATCCCAACTTTGAAACACGGGGGTGGCAGCATCATGTTGTTGGGTTGTTTTGCTGCAGGAGGGACTGGTGCACTTCACAAAATAGATGGCATCATGAAGAAAGAAGATTATATGAAAATACAGAAGCAACATGTCAAGACATCAGTCAGGAAGTTAAAGCTTTGGCAGAAACGGGTCTTCCAAATGGACAATGACCTGAAATATACTGCCAAACTGGTTACAAAGTGGCTTAAGGATAACCAAGTCAATGTTTTGGAGTGGCCATCACAAAGGCCTAATCTCAATCCTATTGAATATGTATGGGCAAAGGTGAAAAGGCAGATGTGAGCAAGGCGTCCTACACACATGGCTCAGTTACACCAGTTCTGTCAGGAGGAATGGGCCAAAATTCCTACCAACTATTGTGGTCAAGGTAGATATTGATAAGTACAGTTTTAACCCTTTTTGTATCTGTACTTCTGCCAAATTGCTACCTCCTCCAAATTGGTATATCTCAGCTGTATACAGCAGATTAGGGAAGTACTGTCCACACAGTTTGTCTGGAAAGCAATTCTTCTTTAATACAGGGAAGTACATGACATTTTATATCACTTATTACGTAGGCATTTGTCATAGCATGTGTTAGTGGATCATTGGTTAATTAACATTTGATAGGATGAGTAAATAAGATCACGAGTTCATATTTGGAAATATACATTTCTTGCAAGCTTTGCTTAAGTTTAAACCGTCCAAAACTCCCCAAAACTCCCCAAACCGTCGAGTAGTTTCACTGTCCCGGAAGTTGGGTGTCGCAACAAATGTCCAAATGTTCTCTGTGTCATTTAGTCTGCTTTTGCTCAAGCTTTCCATAGTGAATCCATTTTTAATGTCTTCAGCATCATTCAAGACAAGGTATATCTTGAAGGTAGTTTTTCCTTGCAAAGCCATGCATTTCAAGCCTATAATATCTGAGTTAATCTGGTCAAGGGAAATAGGTATAGAGAATAATTCATGCAAATAGTATATAGACAGTTTGTAGATATGTAAGCAATGGATATGAAAAGTACAAACAGAGTTCTAATGTTTTGAATCAATTCCCACACCTGACAATATGACCAGGGAAATGCAACTTAACATCGATACCCCCGAATGTGCCATTTTTAGAGGTATCCTGTATGCAGCACTAGTGTGCTAATTGGCTCAATAAAAAAAAATCAGAATGAGAGGAGCATCTACCAAACTTTGGGGTCTCATTTTCAATACGATTTTATTTAGGCACCATTCCAGGTCTGTGGACCCCCCTAAGGTGTTAAAACTTAATAAACACCCCTAAAAGGACCCCACATTGGAAACTACACCCCTTAAGGAATATGTCCAGGGATGCAATGAGTATATCGATCCCACAGGTATTAGACAATTTTTTTTTAGGGTTAGGCGGTGAAAATGAAAAATAATTTTTATTTTCCAACAATCAGGAATTTTAGCAGAAAATGTTTTATTTTTTCAAGGAATCCTGAAAAAAAGCACCCCAAATTTTGTTATGCAATTTCTTCCAAGTTCAGAAATACCCTATATATGGATGTAAACTACTGTTTGGGTGCATGGCAGGGCGTACTAGGAAGGGAGCGCTATTTGGCTTTTGGAGTGCAGATTTTGGCAGATGCCATGTTGCATTTGCAAACCCTCCAAAGTACCAGAACAAGTGAAACCTTCAAGAAATCGCCCCACTTTGGATACGACACCCCTCATGGATCTCCTTTTGGCCGCACAGGTGTTACTTAGGTTTGTTAGAATTGGGCCATGGAAATAGGGGGAAAAATGCCGTTCCACCATTGTTTTTTGGGCTTCAATTTTACAGCATTTGCCATGCAGTATAAATGGAAGGATTACTTTGCTATGCGGGTCAGTACAATTGTAATTATATAAATCTTATACAGGCAGTCCCCGGGTTACATACGGGTTAGGGACTGTAGATTCGTTTTTAAGTTGAATTTGTATGTAAGTCGGAACCAATATATTTAGTACATGTATGGTGTATATGTATGGGTGTAGGGTTGTATAATTAAGGCAGGTTATCCCCCCCATAGCGGGTATAGGCGGGGGCATATGTTACCCATAGCGGGTAAAAGGGTCCCCTCATAAAACAGATTAGTCAATAATAGGCAGGAAATAATAAATTAAAAAAGAAGGTAGGGGGCATTTTTTAGGTAAAAATTTTGGAAAAAGGTATATGTAAACCTAATGGGGAGGTTTAGAGAAATAATTAGGGAAATTTTTGGTCCCTTTTTTTGGCAGGTATAGTCTTTTAATGGCAGGTATAGGAATAGGCGGTATGGGGCCAAGTTATGGGGGGAAAAAGGAAATTTAATGGTTTAGGTAAAAGGTCCCCTTTAGGGGTTTAGTCAATCTTGGGCCCGGGTTTAATTTTTTATAGGCAGGGGGGAAAAAGGAAATTAAAAAAGGTTATAGGCCCCTTTTGGCAGGAAAAGGGAAAGGGGAAAAATAGGCGATAGGTGTTTTTGGGGTTTTTAATAGGAAAAGTAAAAAGGTTTTCCCTTTTTGGAAGGGAGAGGCAAAATAGGCGGGTTTAGGCCCCCCATGGGCAATTTACAGACGGGGCCCTTTTTAAAAAAAAAAAATTAAAAAATTACTAAACCTCACTCCTCCGCTGCTGGGAGGCTTCCCTGGGCTCCGTTTTTTTTGGCACATTGCCGGTGATTTTAAAAAAAAGGTCGGCAGGCAGCGTGATAAAATTTCACGCGCTCCCTGTGGGAGTTCTAAATTTGGGGGGCGGTCTGGGCCCCTTCTGGGTTTTTTTTTTGGGGTAAAAGAGGGAGCGCCACTCTCTGCCCCAAAAAATTAGTTTCCGCTGTATGCTCTGGGGGAGTGTTTCCCCCAAAAAGCAACCCCCGGGCCGGTGCCTGGGCCATGGCAGTCCTGGACCCCAATGGGGATCAAAGAGTAAGATGTATGCATTCCCTGGGGTCGAATACGCTGCACTTTTTGTCCTGTAATAGGGGTTAAAGTGGAAGACGTAATTTGGGGGATTGCCTGTAGTTTTCAAATTGTTTTTTTTCCTTTGGGACACAAAAAAAAATGCGTTTTTTAAAAAAAATTCTTTTTTAATTTTTCCCGAACCCTTCCCTAGCAAAAATTTTTTTTCTATTTTTTGTTTTAGGGGAGCTGTCAAAAAAGCTTTTTTGGGTGGAATGAGTTGAGTTTTTTTTGGTTTCCTTTTTGGGGGGTGCATATGTGCTTTGTTCACTTTTTTTTTAAGGGTTTTTTGTGAGGCAATTTTAAAAAAACACAGCAATCCTGGTGGGTAGACTTAAAAAAGGGAAAAATTCTTAGTTTGTATGGGAATCTGTGGGCAGTAGGATTTTTTTTAAATTTAAAGGGACTTTTTTGTAAAGTTGCTACATTTTCTATGTCATAAGGATTTCAGCAATAAATAAAAATAATTGCAAAGGTGGACACAGTATTTTTTTTAACTATGAAAAACTTTACTGTTTAAAAACCCCTTGAAATCGGGAAGATAAAGTTAAAGGGTTTTTAAAAAAAGACGCTGAGAAATTAAACTGAAAAATTTTTTGAAATGGGGCTGTAGATTTTGGTTTTGAGTTACCCTTTTTGGGTTGCATTTTTAAAAAAATAAAAAAAAAACAGTAATTACAGAGAGGGGAAGTTAATTAAATAAAAATGTTTCATCCCCTTCAGCCTCTTCTTTAAAAATTTCAATTTAAATGTGTTTTTGTATGTTGAAGGGGTTTCCCGTTGGCTTTTCGAGTTCGATGTTTGTCGTTAGTGGGCCCCGCTATCGATAAGGTTTTTGGGTTTGTGGCATCGATTTTGCGCGTATGACCTTTAAAAAGTCTAGGGGGGGAGCAAAAACCCCTTTTTTTATTCCCCCAAAAACAAGGCTGGAGAAGCTAAAATTAAAACATCCCAACAGTAAAAATTTGGAAAAGTGCTACTTTTTTGGCAAAAAAAACCTTAGGTTATAAAAAGTACAAAAAAAAAAGTCCGGGACCATTCATTTCCCCTTGTCTTTTTAAAAAGGGCCCCCCCCTTTAAAAACCTGCATACCCTAAAATTAAAAAAAGTCCAGAAGGCAGTATGTTTGAATTTTTTCATGTTACTTGAACGGGACTTTAAATATCCCTGTCCTGGAATGCAGCATGACCCCCAAAACCGAATGCCCCCCCTCATTTAAAAAAAGTCCCGGAAAAAAGGAGTTTTTTAAACCCCCATTTTAGTTGAACTGGACTTTGACTATACCTGCCCGGGGCCAAAAGCATGACCCCCAAAACCTGCAGGGCCCCCACTTTTAAAAAAGTGCCGGAAATTGGAGTCTTTCAAAAACCCTTTTTTAGTTTAAACTGGACATTGCCCTATACCTTTTCCCGGGCCCAGCATGAGCCCCAAAAACCTACATGGACCCCCAACTTTTTAAAAAAGTCCCAAAAAAAAAGGGGTTCTTTCAAAAACCATTTTTTTTCCCCCCATTTGGACTTTGGATTTACTGTCCGGGGCCACAGCATGAGCCCCAAACCCGGAAAGGAACCCCCACTTTTAAAAAGTCCCGGGAAAAAAGGGGGTTTTCTTTCAACCCCCTTTTTGGTTTTCACTGGAAAAGGGTTTTTTAAAATTTTCCTGGGCCACAGTTTGGCCCAAACCCTTGCTTTGCCCCCAAACCTTTTAAAAAAATTGCCGGAAAAAGGAGTTTTAAACCACCATTTTAGTTTCACTGGACTTTGGGTTTCCTGTATGGCCTGGCCCCAGCATGACCCCAAAAAAACCTGCAAAACACCCAAAATTTTAAAAAAGGGGCCCGGGAAAAAGGAGTTTTCAAAACCCCATTTTAGTTAAACCCGGGGACATTGCCCTTTTCCTGTCCTGGGCCACGCTTAAACCGGGGCCCGGAAAATTACAGTGGGTGGGTGAAAGCCCCGGGCCCGGGCCCGTCCTTTCATCTTTTTAAAACAAAAGGTTAAAATCCCCTGATGACCCCAGAAAGGGAAAAAATGTCGTGTAAAAGCAGGTGGGGGGAAGGGAAGTTTTGGAATCCAGCCTTCCTCTGTAAACAGTAAAAACCCTGGGTAGGGGTTTTGCCCCCGTTGAGTGTGGCCCAATTTGGCCCTTCACTTGGAAAAAACGGGTTGCTTAAACGTTTCCTTTTAAAACCCCCGTTGCCTTTTTTCTTGGCATTCTTTTTCTCTTTTACTCAAGTGTGGAGGAAATGGTCTCGGGTCCTTTGTTCTCTGTCCGTGCCATACTCCAGGTCCTCTGAAAAACCCTACATTTGGTCAAGTTTTCCGGTACTCCCCTTGTACAATTCAGGGGGAATTTTTTTTAACAGCTATTTTGAAATTTGAATTTTTTTTGAAATTTAATTCTAAAAAACACTTTTTTAAAAATTAGGAGGGAAAACCCCCACCATGCCCTTTGTTTCTTTTTTTTTCTTTGAAATTAAAGGGGTTTTTCCCCAATACAGGGTTTGTAGCTATGTTAAAGATTTTGCAAATACAATTTCTTTTTGTTTTTATGTTTTCCTTAACAGTGCCCTACCTTTTCCCTGTTTCTGACGCACCATCCCCCTTAAACCCCCACTCTTGCTTTTGTGAAAAAAACAAATGTTTTGTTAGAAAAAAATTTTTTTTTGGGAATGGGAACCTGTAGTTTAGCTGCTTGTCACAGCAAAATCCCCCCAAAAAATTAAAAAGAAATAAACCTGACCCCATTTTGGGGCCCAATTTTTGAAAAAAACAAATGTTTTTTTAAAAACAACTTTTTTTAAAATGGGAAACTTTTGTTGATGAATGTCACAGAAAAAATCCCCCCAAAAAATTTTTCAAAGCAATGACCCTTGGGGCCATTTTTGGTAAAAGGGTAAAGAACAAATGTCTTTTTGAAAAAACTTTTTTTTTAATAATTGGGAAACTTTGTAGTATTGCTGCTTTTTCAAAGCAGCAGGGACCCAAAAAATTTTTAAAAAAGGGACTTTCACCCACTTTTTAAAAAATTGTGAGGGAAAAAATTCCCATTTTAGAAAGCCCCCTTTTTCTGTTACAAAGGACCATGTTATTGTTTGTTATTCACAGTTTACATGCCCCCCCAAAAAAATTTTTAAAAAATTTGACTTTCAGCCATTTTTAAAAATTGTGAGGGAAAAATTGCCATTAAAAGCCACATTTCTTTTAAAAAAAGGAAAAAATATTTATAGCTGTATCTCCCCGAAACAGGGCCCCCAAAAAAATTAAAAATATGCTTTCGGGGCCACTTTTAAAAAATTTGTGAGGGGAAATGCCATTAGAAGTAATTTTGTTCCAAAGGACCATAAATTATTGCTGTATTTCACAGAAAACTTAAACCTAAAAACCTTTGCAATGCGGGGAAAAACTTTTTAAGTTAAAGTGAGAAAATGGAATTCGGTTTTTGTCTTTAAAACCCTTGTTTTTTTCCCTTTTCCTTACAGAAAAACCCAGAAAAATGAATTTTGGGGAAAAGGGAAAATTAAAAATTCCCAGAAAAGGAAAATGATCTTTTTAAAAAAATAAATTTTTTAAAGAGGCCCAATTTTTTTTGAAAAAGGAAATGTAAAAGTGGGACTGGCAAAAAATCGGTAAACCCGGGGAAATTTTGGGGGGCCACAACTCATCAGGACCCCTGCCTGATTCATTTGAGGGAAAGAAAAACCCGTTTCCACATTTTTGGTGGAAAAGTCGGTTGCGTTTGTTTTTAAATGACTCCTCCGCTGTGCTGAAGGTCCGTCAGATATGACGCTGGCTGCGGGGCGGGGAAAAACCCCCTCTATGGCGGGGCGACCCAAGTTCGGGCCTTCACCCATTTTGGTTTACCCAAAAGTCTTTTGGGGTGGGGAAAAAACAAATGCAAAAACATGGGTTTGTTGAGACCCCAGTTTAGTCGTGCCCGGATTTTAAAAGTGATCTTTGTTTTGGGGGGATGTGTCCCCTTTGCATTGAGGGTTCGGTGGGTGGAAAAAAAAAGGGATTCCCAGAGGTCCCCCCATTAGGCTTTCCCCACCTTGCTGCTGTTTGCCGTTACGCCAAATTGGAAACTTACTGTTGTCAGTTGTGTTTTTTTTCCCCCAACCGGGGCCCCTTTTGGGGAACGTGAAGCAGACCAACAGATGTCTCCAGTTGATCAATCAGCAAAGGTCTAAAATTTCCCTGCATTTTCTCTTTATTGGGGGGTGGAAGGAAAGTGCTGTTTTTTTTTTTTTGGGTTTTTTTCCCGGGGTTCCAGGAGGGGGCCCCCCCCAATTTAACTGTTGTTCTTTTTTGATGGGCCTTAATGCGAGGTTTTATGTTGGGGGAAAATTGGAGATCCAACCCACTAATTTTGAGAGATGGACCCTTGTTTTCCCCAAAGCCTCTGGGTCGGGGGGGCACTAGCAAACTTTTTTCCCCTTTCATTTCCTCCTCCCCCTAAAATTCGGGGCCAACCTTTTTCCCAAAGGGGAGGGCCTTTCGGAAACATGGGTTTGTTTTGGAATCCCATCCTCCCCTCCTCCTCCGCTGCCCCCCGGAAACAGCTTCAACACACCCCTGATTGCTGAGTTAAAGACCCTGAGGGGCGTTTGCCCCCCTTTGGGCCACTAGCTCGGGGCCCCCAAACCAATGCCTAAGGGAAGACCAAATGAAATTGTAAAAACGGGTGGGCCTTGTGGATTTGAGGGAAAGAAAAAGGGCCCCGGTGTCGCATTCTGTTTTTCCGTTCTCCCCCCGTCGCTGGCGGGACCTGTTGTTTTTAAGGTCCAAAAGAAGTTCCAGAATAAGATCACCAAAAATGCTCATGCTGACAAGGGCATTGTTTCCCCCTGACCTTTTGGTGGCTTTTCAAAATGGCAAGGTTTGGTTTCAAAAAGCCCTTTTTCACCTGCCTCCCCTCTCGGTGGTTCAACCCCCCCGAGGGGCCCTACCGCTGCTTGTCGGCCATGTGTCATTTTGTTTCTGGTAAAGGAAATTTCCCCTGCTGCCACAATCGCTGGGGGCATGTTGGGGGGGGTTTGGGAAATTTCCAAAAGTGTTGCCAGTCAAAAAAATGAGCGGTTGACGGGGGGGCCCAGCTGGGCGCTGAACGCAAACAAGGCGGGGCCCAAGGGGGTGGGAAAGGCGGAAGTGCCCCAAATCAGACCTGAAGCCTTTTTTCCAGCAGGAAAAACCAGACCGGGGGGGCTTTTAGAAATTTTTTGGGCGACAAGGTTTCATGCAAGTTTCCGGCAAGGGATGTAATCCAGCCTACCGAATTTTTGGGCGGCCAGCAGAAATTTTACCCGTTATTTGCACAACCCCCTTGCTGGACAAGGTTCTTGTCAACCCCGCCAGCGCCCCGGGTTTGTTGCTTTTGAGCCGTCCCCACTCCGACCTGTGTGTGGACGGTTTTCCAAGGCAGATTAATTTCAACACGGCCTGGTGTCTTGGGCCCCGGATGCCAAAAAGGGGAAACCCTTTGGGGGGAAAGGGCCCCGCAAAACCCCCCTGCGGTTTTGAAAGGCGTGCGCCGAGCCTGAGAGCCAACCCTCCCCCCCCAGGAAGGGCATCCCCCCAGGGTCCCCTGTGAGCTGTCACAGGGGTTTTTAGCGGCCTTGGGGCCCTTTTTACTAGTCCATGTGGGGTGGGGAGAAAGACTTTTCCGGACCAGATGCCGAAACGCGTTGAAATTTTAGGAGACAGGGCTGGCCCGGGGGGGGGGGACGGTTTTTTGGCAAAAAAATGCCCTCGGCTCTGGTTTTTAGGGGAAGGGAGGGCAAAGACGTGGGGAAACCCCTCTTTTGTCCAAAGACGGAAAGGCAAATTTTTCCAAAGGCCCAAAAACCTGGCAATGGGCCCACTTCAGGCCCTTTTTGGGTTTGGGATGGTTTGGGTTAAAGTGTTTCTTTGCTTTCCCAAACCGGAAGGGCAGAAAAGGTGGCTGCTTGATGGTGCCCGTCGGGGGGTGCAGGTCGTCAAACTGGCGGAAGGAGAAGGGGTTGGATGGGTCTCTGGTGGGGGTGGTGGTACTTTGGGGGACGGTGGAAGGGCTGAAGCGGAGGTGATCCCCGATCATGGGTCTGAGAGAATGGGCAGGCTGGGGGAAAACGCTTGGTGGGGCGGAGGAGGAGGAGGGGGGAAAGAGGGTGTGCCAGGGTTGGAGGGCCCGGCGTCGGTTTTGGGGCCCTTTTTTTGGCCCAAATGTTCCCCTCCCTTTTAAATAAGGGATTGCTTCTGTGAATAGGGGCATGTTGGTGGTTTGGGGTTTTCCACTTAAGGTTTTTGTTTTACTTTTGCGTTTTTCGGCAAAGGCGGCATATGGGCATCGCTGGGTGAAACGAGGCTTGCTCAAAAAAGGCCCCGGCTTTAGAGGTCCTGGACCTTTTTTAAAGGGATAAGCGAAAGGGGCGGGGGGTTTGCGCTGGAAAGTGGCTGGCGAATTTATATCAGGGGGGCTTTTTGCGACCGCCCTTCCCTTTTGTGGCGGGAACCCTATTGACACTACCCCCCTCGTCTTCCCCCTCGTCCAATGATTTAAGCGGTGCAAAGCAAATTCTGCGGAAAAGACCCCCGGATGGTTTCCCCAAAGTCGTCATCTCATCATCATCAACACAGGTGACTTTGGTTTGTCCTGAATTTTTGCATCAGAAGTGCGGGCTACAAGCAAGGGGGCACTGCAAAGGCGTTTTCCGCCGGCCCGGGGTTTTTTGCGTTTTAACCCGGGTTCCCCCTTTTTCCCCCTTGTTTGGGGTTTAGTAAGGGGGTAAAAGAGAGAAAATCATCCTTTTTGGGCCCCCTTGATCTTTTTAAAATTCCCCTTTGACCCCCCAAACCCCATTTTGTCTTTAAAAAAGGGGTTTTGATTTGGTTTTCCACCGTGGTTTGGGGACACGGTTTTACAAATTTGGGGTGTTTTATGTTGGACAGTTTCTGATGATGCTTTATGGGCGAAAAATTTTTTGGGCCGTGACTGCGAGGGGCGAGGAGGTAAGAAATGGTAGAGCGGGTGCATTAAACCCCTGAAAGGGAAGATTGCCGACGATGTTGTTTTCTTAGATTTTACAGGGCCCCGGGCCACGTTTTACAGGCCTGACCCGGGCCTGCAATTTACGGGTCCCCCTGGGCCCTTTCGTGTTGTCGCCCGCACTGGAAAAGGGCAAACCCTTTTCTGTACCTCCCCTCCATGTGCTACCCCCCTCTTTGCTGCTTACCAAACCCTGCTTTTTGGTCCATGTTCCCGAAATTTTAAAAAAAATTTAGGGAAATTTTTGGAATAGTTTTGGAAAGTTTTCTTATTAAAAGGGCGGCAAAAAAACAGCTATTTCAAATCCTCTAATTTAAAAAAAAAATTGCTGGATTCAAATTTAAAATGCAAGGGGGTCTATTTTAACAAATCTGGAGGGCCAAAAAATCAAAAAAAAAATGTATCTGTTATGTTTTGGTTAATAAACGGTATTTTTTGCCCTTTCAATTCACCTGTGGGGGAAAATAGAATTTTCTGTTTTAAAATTTACCCTAGTTTTCTGCGTCAATGAACGTGGGTTTGGGGGCGCAAAAGTCAAAAAAACCAAAGTAATGTTTTTGTTTTCGTACGATCCGGGATTTTTGGCAAACAAACAAAACCCGTGTGACTACAATTGTGGTTTTTTAAATTTAAGTGCAAGGTGGATTTTTCAACAGTCACAGGGGTAAAAGGGTAAAATTGAACACCTATCTGAAATGTATACTGATAATAAAAGTGGGTTTTGCAGCTAACAAAGAGGGCCTGCAAATTACTAGAAAAGATGTTTATCCAATAAGTTCGGGGGGCCCAATATCCAGGAAAAAAAATTTTAATAGCAAAACTGTTTTAAAAATAAAGATATTCCCCTACAATGTCTACCTATGTCCCTTGGGGAATTTTTTCCAAATGGGTTTTTTATAGATAGAGCTTGTCTGTTTTTCTCCCCCGGGCCCCCCCCCCCCCACCCCCCTCCCAACCCCCCGTGAATTTACGTGGTAGAAATTTTGCTTTTTTTAAAAATTTTCTGCTAACTACATTTAAAATTTTTTCAAATCCCCTTTTTCTAACTAAATTGGAAGGATTAAAAGCTAATTTTTTTGAGGTTTTTGTGCAGGGAAAAAGGGCTTAATTTTGCTGAGCTGTTTGGCCACAGGCGAGGCCCCTCCTATCCCTATGAGACGTGAGAGGGCAATGATGCTGGAAACAGGGGGAAAAACCCGTTCTATGTAAAACGGGTTTTG
>JAODAL010082649.1:0-11504 GCA_025379985.1 Phyllomedusa bahiana
GGGTTTGCCACCAGACCAAGTACTGACCTCCGTTCAGTATGACAGCAAGATGTACACAAATCATGCTGAGTCAGGAAGCTGCGGGGGAGAGAGAGGAGAGGGGAGGGGGGGGAGAGAGGAATCCAAAGGGAGCGTCTCAAAACTTAAGTGAACTAATAAACAGAAACAACAGTGATTCAAATCCAGCAAGACACAGGCTCATACACTGCACTGTCAGGTAGAAACCTTATACTGCTAAGCAGCTTATGTAATGTAAACAAATCAGGAGCTGACAGACGCACACAGCCAGAGCACAGACCAGAGCACAGAGCCTGCATAAGGGAATCCTGTGACATCTTCACTCAAATAATCAAACTATAACTTGTGAATTCTGTATACAAAAGAGAACACCTATTCTAAACAGCAGAGTGAAAGCTTCTTCATCAGATAAAGCAGGGATCTACTAACACTACAGCTAGTTATTCTGTATACAAAAGAAAACATATTGCTACCTGGTGCCTTAAAAGACCATTCATTCTGCCTGTCATCAGATAAGAAGTGATTCACGCAAGCGCCCTGGTCTTGACTAGGGGAGGCTTTGTGGTAACCAAGGGGGGTTGAGAAATGCTGTAGCTCTCAGAGTTTTCACTTTTTTAATCACATATATTTAGAAAAGTGATTAAATACCCATTTTGGAGGTTCCCACATCAACATTACATGGTGGCAAAACCTCTTTAAGCAACTGTGAAGAAATATTTTGGGTTTATCTTGCTAACACTATCATTGTGAATTTTGGACAATCTGAACTTTTTAATCAGTAACACCTAAACTTAGTCACTAAATGTGTTCTTAGCATAAACTTTATACAGTGGTTCATCAACATGCAAAATGAATTGGTTCCAAGATGACCATTGTATGTTAAAAAAACATTAAGGTATGTTCACACAGCGTATTGCGGCACTTACCTGTGCGCACCACAATACGCCTGCTGTTGAAAATGCTCTGGCCAGTTTTTAATTTCAACAGCGCTTCAGCCCAGACTTCTATCACTTTCGTAATGCGCATCCGTAAAAAGAAATAACATGTCACTTCTTTCGGCGATGTGTGCTGTGATTTCACCTTATTTGTATGGCAAACGTCAGGTGAATTGTAGCGCAATTACATAAAGAAGTACGCCCCGCAAATATGTTGTGCGAAAATACCCTTACTCTATGGAAAAATGGAAATTGGTTTTAACCCCTTACCGCCGGAGCCAGTTTTGGCCCTCAAACCAAGCCCATTTTTGAAATCTTCATGTTTCCTTTTGGAGAATAACTTTTTTGACACTTTAACCATCCATTTTTTTCAGAGCTTTTTTTTTCTCGTAAAACCTTGGCTATAAATAGAAAAGAAATTTTGGTCCAAAAAAAATGATTTTTATTTGTGAAAAATATCAAATTAGGTGAAAAAATGGGGAAAAAAATTTCCCCAATTTCAAAAACTTCAAAAATTTCTGCATGTAAGACAATAGTTATTCCACTAAAAATATTTAAAACTACATTACCATTTTGGCGTATTTTGGGCATCATTTTTTTAAATGTTTTTTTTTTTTTTTTAAACAAAGGGGGTTAAAAAAAATTTTTAGTAATTTTAAATTTTCAAGAAAATTTGCAATATACATTTTTTTTGGGGGACCAGTCCATTTTAAACGGCTTTGATTGAACTGTATGTTAGATCCCCCCAAAAGCCCCTCATCAAGAAACACACCCCAAAATATTCAAAACAGCATTTAAAAGTTTAAAAACCCTTTTAGGTTTTTCACAAAATTAAAGCAAAGTGGAAGTAAAAATTTTAAAATTTTCACTTTTTTTGCAGATTTTCAATATTTATCATTATTTCAAGAAAAAAACGGTAAATGTAAACGGGGAAATGCAAATTAATATTGATTCCCCAATTCTGCCGTTTTAAGATATCCCTATGGGCCCCTAGTGCATTTTTTTGGCTCAACCAAAGCCCCAGAATGGAGGACACCTACGGGGGACTCTGGGGCCTCTTTTTTCATTACAATTTTATTTTGGGGGCCTTTTCAGGTTTGGGGGACACCCAAAGGTTTTCCAAAACGAAAATAAATACCCCTAAAAAAAACCCCAAAATTTGGAAAAACTACACCCCAAGAATATATCCGGGGGCAGGGAGTATACCCGGACCCACAGGGTTTCAAAAATTTTTTAGCGTTCGCTCTGAAAAAAAAAAAAAATAATTTTTTCCAATAATCTGAAAATTTTAGCTGAGAAGTTTAATTTTTAAAAGGAATCTTGGAAAAAAACCCCAAAATTGTGTTACCAATTTTTCTTCCAAGTTCGGAATACCCACTTGGGTGTAAACGCTTTTTGGGCGCGGGGGGGGGGTAAAAGGGTTTTTATTTTTTTTGGGCTTTTGGCGCACAGATATTGTGGGGCCAGTCGCTCCCCAAAAACCCCCAAAGACTAAAACGGGAAAAACCCCCAGAAGTTGCTCCATTTTGGTTTCAACGCCCCTCAGGGATCTCACCAAAGGGGTGTTTTTCATTTTGGGCGCCGGGTTGTTCCAAGTTTTTTTTTAGCTTTGGGGGGCAGGGAAAGGGGGGGGGAAACGCAGTTCCCCCATTGTTTTGGGGGCTTCATTTTTACAGTTTTTTCGCCATTCGGGAAAAATGAGGGGATAACTTTACTATGGGGGTGGGTCCCAAATTACAATGATATAAATTTTATATAGTTTTTTTTAAAGTTTTATTACTTTTAAACAAAATAGAAAGCGAGTTTTTTAAAAAGTTCGTTTTTAATTGTCGTTTTCTGAAGCCATACTTTTTTAATTTTTTGCTATGGATGCTTGTGGGCTTGTTTTTTAAGAGATATTGATTTTTATTGAACCATTAGGGGGGGGCATATATCTTTAAACACTTTTTTTTAAGGGTTTTTGTGGGCATTTTGTCAAAATACAGAACCGGGGAGTGTTTTTTATTTTTATTTTTTAACGCGGTCACTGTGCGGTATAAATGACATTAGTTTTACTCCAGGTTGAACATACAGCGATACCACTTTTTGTATTTTTTGTTTAATGTTTTACTGCTTTTACACAATAAAAACATTTATTTAAAAAGGGAAAAAACACGTTTTTTTGCATACCCATTGAGAGCCATAACTTTTTTTTTTTTTCTGTTTTGGAGCTGTAAGGTTTTTTTTTTTTGCGGGATGAGTTGAGTTTTTATTGGTAAATTTTTTGGGGGGGGCAAGACTTTTTTGAAACCTTTTAAACTGTTTTTTGGAAGTAGGGGGAAGAAAAACTGCAAACCTAGCATGTTTTTTTTTTTTTATTTTTAAAAGCGTTCACCGGCATATCCTGACAAGTTAAATTTTACTCTGTGGGTTGAGACGATTACGGGAACCCAATTTTTTAGTTTTTTTATTTGAAAGCCAATTTTTTTTTGAAAAAAAAATGTGTTTTTTTTTGTGTAAAACATATTTTTGCATCGCTATCTTCTAATAGCCGAACTTTTTAATTTTTTTTCCCTATACAGAGTGTGTAAAGACTTTTTTTTTGCGGGAAAAACTGACGTTTTTAATTGGCACACTTTATGTTTTATATATTTTTTTTATTACTTTTACTCCATTTTTTGTGCTCAGGATGAACAAAAATCGCTATTCTGGACTGTTTTTTGGGGGTTTTTTTTACGGCGTTCACCTTTTTGGGGTTTAATTTAAAATGACGATTTATAGGGGGGGCGCACGCACGCGGCGAAACCAAATAGGGTACTTTATTTTTTTTTTTTATTTTTTTAGGGCGAAATTGGCGTTTTAAAGGGGAAAAGGGGGTGTACGGTTTTTTTTTTATTTTTTGTGTTTTTGTTTTACTTTTTTTCACTTTTTTTTAACTTTTTCTACTTTTTTCACTTTCCCCCCCCGGGGGGAATTTCGAACGATCTTAGATCATTCAGCAATAGGAAATCAGCATACAGCTTATACGTATCCCGGGGGCTCCATGGCAAATGTCTTCACGCTGCCCCCAAAGCATTGTGGGCATCGTGACGCACCAACAACCCCCATGTGTCATTCAGCGTCCGGGCTGTCGGAGGAGACCGTAAAGGGGTTCACCCGGTACTGGCCGTGATCCGGGCGGCAGGAGCCACTCCTCCGCCCGCAGCCCCCCGAGTCGCCCCCCACATGTCGCGACATCGGGGGTTTAAAAACCCCCGCGGCCCTCTAACTCCCGGGCCCTGGGGGATCGCATGATCCACGGTAATATACCGCTGGGTTCCTGCCGCGATTTGCGCCTCCCCTTGTGACGCGCAAGATCAGCTTGACGTACTCCATACGGCAATTTGCGGGAACCCACCCGACATTTTCCCATGATACGACAAAGTCGTAAGGGGTTTAAAGGGCCCCAAAAACGACCCCCAACATATTGCAAAATCAAGATTAAAGAAAGTTAAAAAAAAAACTAATACAGATAAAGCAAATCCTTACATATAACAGTCAGAAAGAACTGCTGTAAGCTGGAAGTCACTGCCCGAAGGAGCCACTCATACTGGGAGTAAAGAACAGTACAGAACATGTACTACAGCACTGTACTGTAGAGAGGCACTACTAGACCGCCATTTTACGCTGCCTTCCCCAAAAACAAAAGGTTTTACAAGTAAAATTTATGATAATTTTCAGAATCATGTCGGGACTTGTATCTTGAAACCACACTCAATAACAATATCGTAAAGAGACCAATGATGTTGAAAAAAATTTTATCCAAAACTATTTTGATTTGAGAACCCCCTGTAAATTGTAGAATGGGAAACAATAAGGACGACTGAAGGGAAAGGAGCTGCCACTTTTTTTTTGGCCAAAAAAAACTATCTTAGTCCTTTCTATAAGTAAGGACAAACATATGGCAAAACTTGCCAGTGGCACCAGGGGATGACACATTTTAATGGGGCCCCAAAAACATTAGCCAAAGATATCTATGCTCCATAATATGTGCCAAAGATATACATTTTAGCTATCAAGGGATACCCCCACCAGATTTATGAAACCCCCATGTTCAAACATTGGGCACTTAGACCCATTTAAAAGCACTTTTTTAAATGGCGTACGGGACCTATTTTAAAACATGCCCTAAGAGAATTATGAAAAACTGTCTGGTTAGACTTTATTTCTTGTCCATAAAAACCAATCAGAGCTCCCATTTAATTTCATGCTCTGAAAAAATTAAAGGGGGGCTTTGATTAGTTCATTTGGGGGAAAAGAGAAAGTCTTTCACCCAACGTTTTCATGCATGTAGGCTGCTTTAGGAATAAAACTGTTACGCCAAAAGACGTTGCCGTCAACAGAAGACCTGCACTGTTCACCATCAAAGGTTCTTGGGGGGTTAATCTCTACTTTGCATTATGTTGAATGACATTTTGAGGTTTCGGAAGCAGTTACCAGTTTTCCACTGAGTTATGGTTTCAACATACAATGGTCATCCTAGAACTGATTAATATTTTCTGTTGAGGGATGATTGTAGAGTGCAACACCCAAAACCATAATCTACATTTTAGGTCATAGTAGCCAAAGTCAAGCAATGCATCAAAATGAATTATAATTAATAGAGAGTAATATACACATACATATTAACGGCGACATGTATGAATGGGGCTGCGCCAGTTTTCTGATGTACTTTGAGCCAAAAAGAATGTATGAACAGGTGCACTCCAATGTGCCAAAGACACTTTTTAATGCGCTAAAGATTTGGGGCGTTCTGGGGGTGTGTTGCACCTCATTCATAGAACTAGACACATGTATGATTCTTTGATGCCAAATCTAGGTGCACAACAGTTAGAACAGCCAGACCAGGGTAAAGGTGGTGCCTGAGCCAAACCCTTGTCCCTATTGGGAACTAGACTGCGCCTGTATGTATGAACTGCAGAAGAACAGGTTCATACATTATGACGCATTCTACACTGCCTTAAAGCTATTTAGAACTTGCCTGTGTTTGCGCCGATGTGCATACATGTCGCCCATAATTCTTAATTATCACTACTCTATATCTATACATATTGCATCCTATTGACGCTAAGGAAAGGCAACAAAGTTTTGAAGGTACATTCTATAAATATATATGGAGAGAGAGATGACATTAATTTTGTTCAATGTGTCTGATGAATTAAAATAGCCATTTTTATTTATTTTTTTTCTATTCAGCTTTTTTGCTCATAGATTTAATCATATAATCAAGGGTGAAGAACAATATAACTCACAGAAAGGCAGGAGCTCCTTTACAGTCGCATATTGCTGATTGCTGTACAAAGGGGAACTGTATGCACGGCGGAAACCAGGCGGCTGAAAGATAAAGAGGAATACATAAGATATAGATTTCTGTTCTGATGGTATATATGCACTTATGAAGTGGGTTCTCTGTGGAACAGACAACATTGTGCTGCAAGGCAAGCATTTAGTGTTTTTTTATTTTTTTTATTTAAACTTTATGTTGCACATGTATGAAAACTTACTAGGGCTAAAACTTTCTTTGTTCCCCATAGAAACCAATCAGAGCTCCCCTTTCATTTCATGTAGTTCTCTTAAGAAATGAAAGGGGGGATCTGATTGGTTGCTGTGGGCCAGAAAGAAAGTCTTGTGGCCTTATATGTTTCTTCATGCATTTTGCTTATGCACATTTTGCAAAAAAAGTGGGTTTTGATACATTATGTTTGTTATGTTTTACCCATTAAGTTATTAAGATCCAACAATGAGAAAAAATGGGGACCAAAAAAATTTCCCCACATGGGGGATTTTGTTTAAAAAAAAAAACAATGAAAAAGAAGAAACCCATAAAGAGCCTGGAAAAAAGGCCCGTATAAACCGCCCGCATTCTTGCATTTTGAAAAAAAAAATTTTCAAAATTTTTTTTAAAAAAAAAAGGGTTTTAAAAAGGGCGCGACAAAGAAATAAAGCAAATTTTTGTAGTGTGTCACATATTTCCTTATTGAACTTTTTAAACTAAGATCTGAATGCCCAAAGTGTTTGATAAGGGAAAAATGCTTTAAAATACACCCTTGCAAAAATGCAAACCCAAAAAACTTTTTTTTTTGTAATAATTTAAACATTTTGCACCCCCAAATTTAAAAAAAACACCACGTTTTTCTTTTCCCTTAAAGGCTAATTGAAATTAATTTTTTAAAACCCAGTTTGTGTCTTTTTTTTTTCTTCTTGAAGCTGAAAATGGTTTCTCAAAGGCCCACTGGGTAAAGGGACTTGCACTTTGAAAAAAAATAGCATTGTTGTGGGAAACCCCGGGAAGGGGAATTTTGTCGGGGCATTCCAGTGGGAAGGGGTCAAAGTTTTCATAGGAATTTTTAGAGAAAAAGGGAAATTCCCCCTCGGCAAACAAAAGCACCCTTTGGGGGGGAAATTTATCAAGGCAGTTGCGGCAGGGGTTTGTCTCCTTTTTCCAAGGAAAAAAAGGGTTTTCGAACAATTTAAATAAATTTTTTAGGGCAAATTTTTAAACCCCTTTTTTGCGCCTCGTCCCCAAAAAAGGGGGGTGTTGGGCTCGTTTAAGGGAAGGCATTTGGGTTTAAATTGCTACAAAAAGGAGTCCACTGAATTTTTGTCGCAGTTTCTGGCGTGAAAGTTTAAGCCAAAAATTAATTGGGGGTACAAAGTTTGACTAGACAGTTTTCTAACCTTCACCAGATTTATCCAAAAACTATGATAAATGTGGTTCATTGTTAGACCCGCTAGTCTTTAAATTTTCACGTTTTAAAAGTAAGACACTAATTTATAAAAAAAGCCCAATGTCCCTTTCCCTCCAACCCGAATTTCAGGTATGTGGGTCTAACAGGACTGTTGCTCAGCCGGGGAAAACATGAAAGCAACTGCCGGGAAGCAAAAAAAATTTGGTTTTTACATTTGTGCCCCCCCCAAAAACCCAAATTTTTAATGAAATAAAAAAAGGAAAAGGGGTTGGGCCCCCTTTATTTTAAAAATTTAACCCCCATATTTTGAAAATTTAAAGAAAATTTCCCCAAAAGAGGAAACAACTTTGGAAAGGATCAAACAAGATCAAGAAAAACAATTTTAGGGTCACCCTTTAAATTTTCAAAAAATTTCCAAAAAACTGAAAAGTACATTAAAAACATAACTTTTAAAAAAGTAAAATTGCCTTTTTTATGACCCTTTTTATTAAAGTTTTTGTTTATGTTTAAAATTTTTAGTTTAATAAAAAATTTTACCATGTTTGGGTTTTTTTAGTAAAATGGAAAACAGGCCTGTTTACATTTTGAGGTTTTTTTTTTAAAAATGAAAACAAATGCAGAAAAAAAAAATGATCAGGGACAAAAATTTCAGACCCAAAATGTAAAAACCAAAAAATTTTTATTCATAAAAAATTTCTATTTCCCCACCCCCCTTTTTTGCTTTAGAAGAATGTTTTCAAATTTTCCAAAAAAGCAAGCAATATATTAAAAATTTTTTAAGAATTCAGACAAAAACTAGATCTTAAAAAATAAAAACTTTTTATTACAAAATTTTATAAAAGGATTTTACATAAAACCCCAAAAAACAGGGGAAAACACAAGTGAAAAAAATTTTATTTTATAATTTTAAATTTTTTCCCCTAGATTGAAGGGCCCCGGGTTTTTTTTACAATACCCGGGGGATTAAAAAGCCCTTCATACCCCTTTAACTTTTCCCCCATTTTTAAAAAGTTTTTTCAGCCCAAAATTAAAGTAAAATTTTGATATTTCATGTTGGGTTTTAGCAAACCAAAAAGGGGCATTTTATGAAAACTTCTAGGTGGTAAGACTTTCTTTTTTGCCTATAGCAAAACAATCAGACTCTCCTTCCTTTTTTCAGAGCACTATTTTAAAAAAAAGGGGAGCTCTGATTGGTTGCATGGGGCAACAAAAAAATTTAAAAGGCTTTTTCCAAAAACGGCGTAATTGTGGGGCTACAGAACCTGCTTTACGCCGGGTGATTTGGGGAGTCGCGCTGATACCCCCCGGACTCCTGCGACCAGGGGGGGGGACAGCCCCCGGCCCCCCATTGCGTATTACTTGCGGGATATTCACCGCAAGTATTGTCCTTATTTTCTCCCCCGATACAATACGATTGTTTGTACGGGGGAGAGGAAATGCAAACCTAGTTTTATAAAAACTGTGGATTACTGTAATTTAAAACCGCGCATCTCGTCGTTTGAGCGCAAATACTGCAAAATGCGCACCGAAATTCCCGGGTTTGATCATAGCCTTTCCTAGACGGTTTTCCCCTAAGGCTAAAAAATACAATTTCTGGAAAGTGTAAAAAAAATGTCATCTCTTTTTTGCAAACTAAAAAAGAAAAATTAAGCATGGCATAGTTTTCATTTCCGTACTCTGAACCCCAAAAATTTAAAATCCATGTGAAAATTTGCCTTTAGAATCCCAAATTAGTAAAGTACATTGTGTAATTTTATCAGTATTTTCACTGTTTTGGGAAAGGCCTTTTAGGCTTTTTAGAGAACATTAGAAAAACCACATGAAAAAAAAGAACAAGAAGTTAAAGGGTAAATTTTGTTGCAAATGTCTTGTATTTTTGGTTTTAAAAAAAAAAAATTCCCCAAACCTCAAAAAATCCTAGGGAGCACTTTTTAAATCCAAATCGGGGAAAGGGAAGGATATGACACAACTGCAACCTACCAAGATAGGTCTTTAAACAAAATGAAGCCTAACAAAAAGAACACTAATTGAAAGCAGAAAGAGGCCTAGGGGATCAGGAGCGCAAGGGTCCACAATTCAGGTAGCAGAATCTGTGCACAAGACAACTATTAGGGTATGTGCACACGGTGTGTTGGATCCGTTTTTAGATGCGTGTTTGAATCCGTATTTCTGACCCCAAACAGCATTAACAAAGTCAGTATTTTTTATAATTGTATTTCATTTTAACATTTTTAGACTGGGTTTTTAAAAGGGGTTTTTGTGATACGTCTTTCAGATCCATTCAAACATTTGACATGTCAATTCTTGATCCATTTGACACAGCAAGCATCCTAATTAAAACTATAGGGTGCATTTCTGCTGCAGCAAAAACGCATTTAAACATGCACCTGCGTGTTGGATGCATTTTGGATGTGATTTACACAGAGTTTTTAAATGTGTTTTTCGTATCCAAAACGGATAGAGCACACCATGAGAACATACCCTAGTGGACTCCAAAATCTGGCCCTTTTTGGAAGAGTGGGAAGAAAGAACCGAATCCTGTTTTTCAAGAACTATGTAGGAAAAACAAAGTGTAAAAGGGGTTTTGGTCAGTAGACCAAATTTTTTCTTTTTTGGGCCAAAACCAACTACATTGAGGAAAGCCAACAAGCACATACCCCATCACGCTTTTTTATGAAGCATTTTGGGGCAGCTAACCTGGGGGTAACTTTGTTTTTATCAGGGACTGGGAAGCTGGTCAGAGTTGATGGGAATATTGATGGAGCTAAATACAGGAGGAAAACCTGTTAGAGACTGCAAAAGACTTGAGACTGAAGGGGAGATTCACCTCCCAGCAGGACAACAACCCTAAAATTACAACCAAAGCTACAATGGAAGGGTTTAAATCTAAGCATATTCATATGTTAAAATGGCCTAATCACAGTCTGGACCTAAATCTCTCTGAGAATCTGTGAATTGACTTAAAAGGTTGCTGTTCATAAACCTTTGCCAGTGTGGTCCTACAAAGTATTGACAGCAAAGATTTAGAAAAGCATGCATCCTTTTTTTTTACACTTCACAAATACTTGCTAATTGTTATGCTAAATTGCATAAAACATCAATAACATATATTTAAGTTTGTGGCTGTAACATGTAAGGAACATTTCATGGGGTATGCATATTTTTGCAACCTACTGTAGGTGTTACAGGCAATGTGCAATGGACAGCCAGCTCCCAATGCAAACAGATGTATGGTAAAAATGCTTTCTCCTTTATTGGTTTAAATAAAATCTAAGTAAAAAAGGGCAAAGAACACCCAAACAATTATGCTCACAATAAAAAGACATTTAGCTTCCTACTGTAGGCATTATTATGAAAAAATTACATCACAGTAACAAAAGTCTATAAACATCACTTTAAATCAAGATAAAAAGAAAAATATTATAAACATCAACATAAATGTCCAAAATAATTAAACAAAACTCCTGGGTGACCGAAGAGAATATTATAGATCATCACAACCATCTCAAGGAAGCCTTAAAGGAGTTGTCTCCCTACAGAGTTTCAAAGGATGCATGAATGAAATTCTCTGCCACTTCCTGGTTCAGACTGACTAATTTGCATACAGCTTGTGCTTGTACAGCTCTGTGCTGTGCTTTTTCAGTTGCTAATTAAGATCAGATTAGCTTCAACAAACTACTAACAGGACTTCTATCTGATCCCTCAAACAAAAGCCCTAATACAGTGCTGTTTTTTTTACATAAATCAAGCTTTTTACTGCTCAGCAGCAAGGACACTGAGGTGAACCTGTGTTTATTTACATCACTCACTCTTCTCATAGAACAAAAGGGGGGGGGAAAGAATG
>JAODAL010082650.1:0-11503 GCA_025379985.1 Phyllomedusa bahiana
AATTTTTCAAAACAGTAATGTACATTTTGCCTTTTTGCCGACTACTATTGGTAAACAGGATTCTGTCATTCTGCAAGATCTCCACCCTTTAAGAATGCCGGTGTAACTGAATCCCATGAGCCAGCAAAGATCAGCTCTGCTTGCATCCGGTGTTGGATCAGCAGTTGCAGGCAGACCCACAAAAAGGTCATTTCAGAACCCCCTTGTAAAGACCCGGGACATGTGTGCTGGGAATAGTCAGCTAAACGGAGGCGACGTGAAGTGACCACAATGTGACGCGATGTCATGCATACAGAACCCTTTGGGTTTTCAGTAGTAGGTTGATGCTATGTAATCTATGGACATAAACAAACGTAATATCCAGACTGTGGGAAATGTATAAAGCTTTTAAACACTACTTTAGTGGAATATTTGCACTCCCTTTTCTACAAGCTTGTCTGACACACCAGTGACTTTCAGGGCTTTGGAGTTGGCAAGCCGAAGCCCCGACTCCGACTCCTCAATTTCCCAAACCTCCGACTCCTGACTCCCTCATACATGGCGCATTTTTAAGTGATAACTTTTCTGCAAGTGGTAACATCAGGCTGTTTATCACCTTATGATACAATAATCAAGTTATTTAGGTAAAACAGACACTGACAAGCAAAAGGGTAACAATGTTTTGATCTTTTGCACACTTCTGGGTGGAGTTGAAGAAAAAGCTGTATTTGTATCCAAGTCCACTCTGCACCAACATTGGGAATGTGGAGAAGAGACCTGGGATCAGATTTTGGTCAAGATATGCTTGAATCTGATTCAGAGCCCAGAAGGAATCAGGCAGTATTGAAAACCAAAAGGTGGATTTCCCAAATACTAACAAAATATTAAAAACTAACATTTTTATTTTTAGGAGCAAAACAGGAACAATGCAGTTATAGGAAAGAATCTGCAGAAGTAAGCAGATGCTAAATACTAGCAAGTCAAATTTATGTATAAGATATGTAAGATGACTGTATATAAAATTACAGTAGCCTCATGTACAAAGCTGTAGTGGATGGTGAGATATGAAGCCTGAAAGTCACAAGTTCAAATCATTGTTACCATTTTGCTTTCAGTGTAAAAATATATTTATTGGACATGACTTTAGACACAAAAAAATTGTAAATATGCAAAACACTCCAGAACATTTGTAGAGTCTCTGAATTTGTTCTGAGAAATAGTATTGTCTCCTCCATCAGATCCTGCATACATGATCTCGTTATTTCCAGGCTAGAGAACGGCCTCTCTACACTAACTTGGGTTGGGGGTAAAGCGGTGACCACAGGGGCAACATCTCTAACATTGTTTAGGGTATAAAGAAAATTGCCTCAAACCACAGTCAGTTTTGATGAATGATAAACTGTTCTACTTCTTTGAAAACAGGTGAAAAATTTTGCTGAAATCTGTTTGCCATGAGAGTGGAATCTTTTCCCTTAGGGCAGCGCTTTGCCTGCTCCATGTCATCGATTACACTCCTCATCAGGGTGGATTTGATTTAAATCTAACTGATTTAAATCGCAATTTAAATCACTAGTCAGTAAGACTTGATTTAAATCAAAGTTTCTACCTAAACTAGTTCTTGCTATTTAACATGCAAGTAATGAAGATTTTTAGAATCACTTTTATATTACTTTTTTCTCCCCCGTTTAAATGGGTTAATCATTCATATTTGGACACCACTATTCTGTTGTACTTAGGAAGGAGAAAAATAATCCTGACCTTAATAACCATTTAAATAGATTTATTCAACTGAAACAATAACAACTGCTGTTTAAAAGTGAAATCATTACTTGAACAGTGTCTAAATCCAAGCGCTTAAGTGACTTCCACCAGTTTACTGGTGTGACCTTCCTTAAAATACTCAGCAAAAAATATATTTTTAATGGTTTTCCCCCCTTTGCTCTGCAGTTTTTTTATAGTTGGCATTAAAGATGGATAATTGCTGGATACCCATGTCATAGTTTACTCCTCTTCCTCAGCACTTGGGTTTTGACCCTGATATTGGATATTGACAATATTTGCCAAAAAATGAGCTGGAGTCAGTGCTTGTCCCATTCAGTCATATAGAAACCACGGCACACCAAATTGATTCAAATATAACAGGGATTTTTATTCACTCTGAGCAGGAGAACGTATTAGAAAATCATCCAAAATTACTGTAGACATACTAAAACAGTGCTCATATATACAAGTGGCAGTAATAACCCAAAAAGAGATTGTGGATGTTAATATGGACGACGTTTCGGCGAATGCCTTTATCAAGAACATCTGTATTGGAAAAACATATAACAATAAGTATATAGACTAACAAGTAACAAGAAACAGAAGGATAAACGAGACAGTGTATACATAATGAATGTATACATAATAAAAGTAGGTAGGTGCATTGTAGAGATGAATATAAGGAATATAGACAGCACGCTGTTAGAAAGATATACAAATATCCGTAAGTATAGTCTTACCCAATATAGGAGATAGGATCTTAGAGAATATATATAAATATATATATATATATATTAATATATATAATATATTATAATATATATATATATAATATAATATATAGAGGATGGATGAAATCCAGTATGGACTATAAGGAAAAATTGAATATATGATTAATATATTGTATATCTATATATAGGAGAGGCAGAGGTATAGAGATTACATACCCAGGTGTAGGAGAGAGCCTCCACATAGGATAATAAGTCCACAGTGATAGAATGCTGGCTAGAGAAAGTAAATAAATCCAATTAAAATTAGAGATGGAAACAGGTATAGTTAAGGCTATGGGGAGATTAGCAGCTGAGAGGGTACCTGAGGTAACGGGAGCGTATGGACAGGACGTCCGTAGTGCAGGAAGGATTGCCGGCAACTGCTCGCAGTGCGAGCGTCCGGATATAGGTACCGCGCATGCGCAGAAGGTCCGCGCATGCGCAGATGTACAAGAAGCGCGCCGGAGCTTAGAGAAGACAAACAGGTGCCGGGGCGCCTGTAGTGTGTGAAAAGTGGTAGAAAAAAGCTGCTTAATAAGAGGAACTTAAAAGGAGACAAGGACAGAGGGGGTGAATGGAAAATAAACAACATAGAAACCTAGGGATAGGAGGACAGGGGGAACAGTATTAGAAAATTATAAGTATAAAGAGGACCTAATGGACACTGGGGAAGGGAGAAAGATAAAACAAGTGCAGAAAAAAGATTGCTAAAATGGATAAAAGGAATAAAAAAAATACCGTGGAAATAAATTTAAAAAAGTTTCACGTACTGATGCATCGGGATACACAATTAAAAAGGTAGGCTAATGCTTGTCCCATTCGTTTTTTTTTTACGTTTGAAATTTTAAATTTTGTCCATTTTATTCTGTTTTTGTGTTCACTCATTTCCTTTCCCAAAATTTCAACAGCATCCGAATCAAACAGCTATTTTTCTGTATTTTGTTTAAAGCTTAGAGTTTTTTTTTCAAAGCTCACATAGTTCAACATTTTTTTTAAACCCAATGTTTGGGGTTTTTTGGGCCGTGACATCCTCTTTTTTTAATCTCGTTTTTCTTCAAAAAGTGTCTCAGAATGGCCATTTTGATATACTGCTAAAAAACATCCACCACAAGTTCCATCTAACACTTGGGGGACGTTAGCTTGGTTCCACCCATCCTTTCAGGCTGCTGCGCAAAATGATTATTAGGGAAGTAGTTACATTTCAACAACATTACCTTTATTTCGGGAACACTTAATTTTTTGGCTAAAAAGTGCAGCAAATGACATGCAACCTTTTTTATTAGCAGTTTTTGTATTCCCCCCTGCTCTTCTAAACCTTCTCATCTTGGATACTTTGCACTTTGCGTACCAAACTGCGACTAACATTTGAATTTTTTTTCACTCGTTATAGTTTTTACTGCCACCCTTGTAATATTCTCTGTTGCATTTCCTGACTTTCATTGTTTGTGAAAGGAAACTTTACCTTCTTCTGTTTTTATAAACCAACATAGGAACATTTGGACATTACTCCACCCATAAATACTTATTTAAAAATTTTACCCCCCCGACTTTGCACATTGCTCCCATTTCTCTGTCTAATTTGATCCAGCATTTCCCCCGCAACATCACTCTGCGGGGGACGTATCCTGGTCTCTGACTGACCATATTAATGAAATGTGGTTCTATCAGATGGAAAGAAGATTCTTTTCATAAATAAACGGGCTTTTTTTTCATCAATCAACTCTTTTTCTAATCTGCTAGTTCTTATCAAAAACCTATCTATGGGGCCCCCGGAGGTAAAGGTTTTTTTTTTCCCTTTTTGGGGTGGGTATATGGCTGTGGTGTCTGATGATGTCTGCTGAAAAGGCACTACCGGAGGGATAACTCTAAAAACTTAAACAGGATGATGGTGTTTTTGGGGGGTGGTAGTTTCCAGAATCCATAAATTTCCCCCTAAACAAAAAAAGTCAATCTTTTATTTTTTTTGTTTATACAATTTCTGTTTTTGTACACAACACATCCTCCGCAAAAGAATATTTGTTTTTCTTCATCATAACCTCCCAATACAGTAACATGCAGTAATAAAAAAAAAAAATTTTTTCCCACAACAGTTCAGCTTTAAAAAAATTTCCCCAAATAAAATGTTTATAACCTGAAGATCCGCCTTTCAGAAGTGTTTCTTTGGTCATCTTCATCACCGCACTTCTCATAGTTCCTCATTCGGCCCCCAGGGCCCTTTCATCTCTTTTTTGCATCGTTTCTTTGCACGCATGCGCCTTTCCGATAGGCGAAGGGGCTTTATTAAAAAATTCCAAACTGGGTCTCTCTTACGGGCCCGCTGCCATTATAAAAATAATGTAATAAACCTCAATCGTACACACAAACAATCCAACTTTTCTGCTGTGGCTATGCTGCAGTATTGTGCTCAAAGTTTTACTTTTATTTTCTTTTCGCTTGCCCTTCCCCTCCTCACACTTAGATTCACATTCCTTTGTTGTCAATCTATTCCACTCCCAACAAAAAAATTGCTAACTTCTTGGACTTGGGGCCCGAAAGGGGGTTTATTCTGTATTCAAGGGGTTTTTAAAAAAAGATTAAGGCTTTTTTCAACTCGTTCATTTGTAACATTTTTTCTGGAAAAAGACGGAACCTCTGCGATCCAATTCAGTTTTGAGAACTGCGTAATAAAGCGAGCGTCGAAATATAGGAGAAAACGCCCCCTAACCCACAGAAACCTCTGGGAAAACAGGGAAAGTAATGTTACCATAAACACCTTTATTCTACTGATTTAAACAACTCAGCTTTATCTCATGAGGGGAAAACCTTTGGAGGTAAAATATTTCCTCAAAAAGCGTTTATTTAAAAAAACCGATTAAAAACAAAAAAAAATTTTTTTTTTTTTGGTTTTTTTTTTTTTTTTTAAAACAACTTGATTTTTATCCACCCGCTCCCAGTGATAAGCTAAGAAGGAAGCACAGCACTGGCCCGACCCAATTCCTCTTGTTCTTTGCATCGAACAACTGGACCAACTTTTTATATATTTTGTAGTTGGAGTCGGGCCCTTTTATGACCCCCTCCGCAAAAAACCCCCACTCCACGCCCTGGTGACTTTTTTACTGCCATGGCTCTCAATAAAATTGAACGGGAGAGGGGGTGGGGTCCTAAGAATGGCCTCCTATATCATAACTATAAAAATGACCAGGTTTTCCCACCATAGACTTGGATGGCATATTGCTAAGGGGGAGCCACACTTTCATCTGGAAGGGGCCTCAGAGAGTTTTGTTCGGAATGTAGAGCCACACCACTCCATTCTGTTCAATGGGAGAAAGCTAGTACAGCCGATCAAGGTCCCTCACCTGTCTTCGAATCTCCAGACAACATAATGGAGAGTTTTATGCAAGTGCAACCTGCTCTTCATCCTGAAGCAGATCTCTCCATGGCCCACTTACATGATAAGGTGCAGCTCCCATCTTTGAGGCCCACACCTGTCAGGTGTCAGTGGCATGTTCTTCTGACATGCTGTCAGTCTACAGTAAGCTAGCAAACTGTGAATGCTAGATGTTGACTTGGTCCCCAAAGGCGGCAAAACAGTTTGCCCAGGTGACGGTCACAGATCATAGTGATGCAAAACCACACAGACCTCAACTACTCGGTAATATATGGGTGAAATAAAAGTTGTGTACAGTTTCACAACGGTTTTAGGAAGACAGAATCTGTTACTGACTTAAAGTACAGGATGAAGTTTATTGGTTACACAGGGGTATCACTGATGCTGAAGAGGACCATGGGGACGGGGGGCTGAATTTATCAAAGCTAACAGTAATGTCCCATCTCTATTCACCCAGTTCATGCTGGGAAAAAGCAGACCTAATTGGTCTTCTGGAGCAGAAACCATATACATTTGCAAATAGGGCAAAAAATAGTCCACCTGGGATAAGATTGCCCCATAAAAAGGGTCTTGTCCACTGCGTATCCGTCGGGATCCATTGTTACAGTATTCTGATGGATACCACGAAGCAGGCTGAATGTAAGGGGCTTTAAAGGAACCTGTCACATGGGTTGTGCCCCCCTTGCTGAGGGCAGCACAACTATGTCAGACCTGCTGTTTCCAGCGCTGTGCCCCTTTTCGTAAGATGCTGTAGTTTTAGAGCTTTTAAAAGGAACCTGTTCCAAATGGGTTTGCCCCCCCCTTGCTGAGGCAAAACAAGCTAGTGTCAGACCTGCTTTTCCCAGCACTGGCCCTTATTATGTAAGAGCAGCAGTTTTAAAGCATTTACCCCCAAACTATTCATAGTGGGTGTTAGCTCCACCCACCAAAGGCTAGCCCCGCCCCCGACCGTTTTCCTCATGTTTCTACCTATTCAAAGTAATAGGTTTGTTAGTTTGAGGTGGGCGGGCTAGCCTCCATTGGCCGGGTCTGAAAAAACCTGACACTCTGAAGGACTCTTCGAAAGACCTCTTTCTAGCTGAAAACTGCAGATTTGAGCATTAAATACACGGAAACTACAGCATCTTACAGAATAAGGGACACAGCGCTGGAAGCAGCATGTCTGACACTAGCTTGTACTGTCCTCAGCAAGGGCGGCATAAACTATGTGACAGGTTCACTTTAAGGCGTAAGTGTTCTCAGGGGGCTTTGGGGGGGAATGTGGGGGGGTAAATACGCTGGGACCTGAAGGGGGCGTATACCCGCTAAAAAAAATGACATGTTCACTTTTCTCCCCCCCCGGCGTATTCTCCGAGCAGGGAGAGAGACGTAATCCATAGTTTCTCTGAGAACCTGTGGATTACCCGAAATGGCTGGGCTTGTATTTCAGCCTGTATTTGCGCAGTACGCTTAAATTAGGGGCTAAAAATACGTGCCCAAATAAGCCCGTTGTGAATATGGCCGAAGTCTGCTGCTCATAACCAATCGAGCTGGGCCTTCTTTTAAATTATGCTCTGAAAAAATCAGGAAGCTCTGATTGGTTGCTATGGGCAACAGACAGGTTTTTTCTAAAATTTTTTGATTAATAAGGCCTAGTGTGTCCAATGTGAGTCCATGCATTAGTCTCCTCTGTTCCTATGCTCTCTCTATAGGGGTGTCCCATTATGCTTTTTGGGAAATGTTATCATGACAAAACTTCTGTTTGGAGTAATCCAGGATGGAGCATTCTCGACATGTACAATAAGTTTAGGGTTAAAACACGTGGAGCACACTTGCTATTGCTCTCTAAAAATTAGCATAAACTAGCCCGCTGTGGGGAAAATTCAGTGGCTTATCTGTTTTTATACATCTGACTCCTGTTTCAGACTTTATTCCCCCACCCCTATTTATTTATTTATTTTAGACCAACCATTATTACCTACTTGGCCTACCCCCAACCTTTCTGGGCGGGTTATGGCCATGCCTCTATTCCCAAAAGCCAAAAATTCCCTTTTTGACAATCCAGCTGTTAGACAACCACTCGCATCGTCTAAATGACTTGTAATGGTGGGGGGCTCTTTCTACACAGCACGGTTTTTCGGGCCAGACTTCGGGGGATTCAGTATTTGACAATCCTGCCCCAGAACTGCAATAGACTTCTGTCGTTTGTAAAATTTCCAAATCTAGAAGAAATGTTCTATTTTCTGGGGGTTCCCTACAGTAAATGTACGGGCCTAGGGCAAATCTGAAACTGAATGGGTTTTTAGTGCAAACCTTCCGACAACAACCCTTTTTTTAAATCGCGTCCCGGGGGTTTTTCAATGTTTTTTTTAACATAGCCTTAGGTGTTTTCATATTGGCCCACGGTCCCCAAAGTTGACACTTTATTCTCGAGATCGTTTGTCCTCGGCTGTGTAGAAAGGGCAAAACTGGGGATGCTTACCTTTTTTTGGCTGTGCCCCCCTTTTTAAATATTGGTTTAACCCCTTAACGACCGGCCCCCATCTTTTGACGGGGGCCGGGGGGTCGTTCGCTGCAGCGACGTCTTTTGACGTCGCTGCAGACATGGGGGGTTTGCGGCCCCGGTCCGCAGCTGCCGGGGACGGGGCCCAACTACACACCCGACCCAGAGCATTCCTCGGACGGGAGCGGAGGAAAAATCCGCAACCCATACTTTAACCCTTTGATTCGGGGGTGCTTACTGCAGCGCAATCAAAGGGATCCCCTGCCTGTCGGTGATCGAACACCCGGGTGACCCGACAGAGCCCGGGAACGGCTGCACAGTCCTCGGGGACCAGCTGGCCCCAGATTTCTGTGTAAGAAGCCATGATTGGGATCATGGTGCGTCCTAATCATGCCTGTTCAACTGACCAGATTAGCATTATAATAATGAATTTTAAATACTTTACTAAGTGTAAAAAAATTTTTTTTAAAAAAATGTTACAGTTCTCCCTTCAGGGAGTCAAAAAAAAAGTACAAAAAAACATAAATTTAAAAAAAAAAAGAAAAAAAAAAATAAAAATAAAATAAAATAAATTTTTAATAAAAAATAATTGTACAAAAATTTACACGCACAAAAAAACCACCAAAATTTGTATCCACACGACCGTAATAACCTTTTAAAATTAATCTAACAAGTTTTAAGTGTAAATTTTAATTGTAAAAAAAAAATAAAAAAAAAAAAAAAAAATTTTTTTAAAAAAAAATAAAAAAAATACTGCAAAATTTATAAGTGTATTTAAAACTATTCCCTTATAAAGCAATTTTCTTGAATAAAACGAGGCCCTCCCAAGCGCTTTGAAAAAAAAAAAAATTTACAACGTTTAAATGCAAGGAGGCCAAAACAAAAAATGTTCGGGTCTTTAAAGGGGAGTTGTCTCAGTACAGTTTTTACCTGTCAGTGTCCCTGGAATTGAACTGGGGGGCTGCTTCTGGTCTTCTTTTCTCCCCCTCTCCCCCCTCCCATCAGCACACAGGCAGTAACTTCTATACAGGGGGGGGGGGGAGGGGTTTGCCTCAAGTTTCACCCTGTGTGGCCTGCCTAGGTCTTTACAGGGAGGGGGATCTTGATTAAGAGGGAAAATGAAGCTGTGTGGGAAAAAGCAAGGGGGTGCATGTGTTTCCATATCCCCTGCTTACTTTCAATCTCCACACTCCCGCAACAACAAGGGCAGTGTTACTATATCGATTTCCCTAAAACAGGAAACATAAAGTACACAGCCCCCTGATCTGATTATTTAATCAAGTTCCAAAGACATATCAGATTTAGTAACAGCAGGGTACTGCTGTCCAAACAACTGTGTAGAGAGAGGAGGAAAACAGGGACACACAGGGTTAATCCGGGACTGGACACAACCCAGAGTCCTCCCCCCCCCTCCTTCCCACAGAACATTCTGGCAGGGGCCTCTGCTCCGACCTTCTTCAAAGGTGATGAGTCATTTAACCTGACAGCCAGTAAGATTTAAAGGGTCAAAAGTCGCTACTATAGAATTTAGGAGCAGTATAAAAACTAACAGGGCTAACTCAAAATCATAACATTTTGAATGAACAATATTGCAAACTGCTTTTTTTTTAAAAATCTTTAAATTTAAAACCCAAAACATTGTAGCGAGACCAACCCCTTTAACTCTTTTCAGGCGTTTGGCTTAAGGTTAACTGCATAGAAAAAAGCAAATATAGGTTAATTTGAAAAATTCCATTTTTAAAACCAAATTTCCCCCCGGCACGTTTTTTTAGCCGGTCCTCTGTTTTTAAAACCGGCAAAAACTTTTACACTGACTTAATGAAAACGTGTAGCCAGATTTTCTGCCTGGCGGTTTTTTCAGACCGCCAAAGGGCCCCGAAAGACATAGAACACAGGTTCAAACTGCGCCCTCCCCACTTTAGGAAACTAAAAAACTCTAGGGCTTTGTATTATCTGAAAGTGGGCATGAGGGAGTTGTAGTTTCCGAACAGCTGGAGGGCCGAGTTTAAACCCCCCTATATAGAACGCTCATTTTCCGCCCGGGTTTTTGGGGACGGAATAGAACAGCCTTGTAAAGGGGAAAAACCAGCACCGTGTGCACGGCCAAAAAACGGGACGAAACCGGGGTCGGATAAACCACCATTTTTTTCCCTGGCCGTGTGAACGGCCCCTTATGGTTACAAAAGCTTCGTGGATAGGGTCTGTGAGAACAGAGGGCAAACACCTGTATGGTCTGTCATCATTTTTTATTCCCCCTGACACCCCCAAAAACCAGATGGGCTTTCTGGAATTGAGCCTCAATGGGGGAAAGGGGCCAATTGAAGTATGACGAGCACGGGGGGAAATAATTTCAGAAGCATGAAACACAAGTTTTGTTTACTTTCTTTCATTTATCTGTTCCAAGAGGCTCTGTCTGCATAGGGGCTGCGATACCCCGAAAAATGTCGCGAGAACTTAAAGGGTTTTTGCAAAAGGGATTTCCCCCCCAACAGGGGAATTTTAGCTTTAAAAAAGGGGTTTTTTGTTTTAAAAAAAAAAAAAAAAAAAAAAACCTCCTCCTGTGATGTCTAGACCACCTCCCTCACGTTCTGGAGCTCATCTCTGTGCTGGCAAACATTTTTTTGCTACATCACAGAGGAAAACTATTTTTCCAATTAATGGGTTTTTTTTTACGCCTCTTTTGCTCAGGAAGATTAGCTCTGGGCAGGGAGCTTTCTTTCATTCCTTCATGGGACTTTTGCATTTTTACAACTAATTACATTACAACCAGTGCATTCTCAACAGAGACAAAGGAAATTCTTCCACAGCCCCAAAAACTGCCCGAGGGGGGGGGGGGGGGGGGGGGGGGGGGAGAAGGGCTGCTCGGGAGCGTCTCTATCTTTGCTCTGAAATTCATCTATGGATTCCATACAGGAGACAGACTTTTCCCCCCAGTCCCTTAAAAGCTTTTCATGTTTTCCCCCCAAGATGAAAGTGTGGGCCAAAACATGTCCCGGGCCGTCTAATGTAAAAACCCCGGGAACCAAGGCATCTAATTTTAAGGGTGTACTGTCACGGGCTTTACTTTTTTTTTTTTTTGATATAATTTAGAAAAGTGATTAAATAACCATTTTTTGGGGGACCCACTCAACATTAGATTTTGGG
>JAODAL010082651.1:0-11503 GCA_025379985.1 Phyllomedusa bahiana
GTAAAGTGCCAAGATGGTCTGCACTAGTCTCAAGCCCTCCGTATTCCTGACATTCCGTGTTCCTGTTATTCCGTGTTCTGGAGATTCTGCATTCCAGAGTCTGCTGGTATCTGTAATCCACAAGTCTTCTACCATCCAGTATCCTGTCCTGGACTGCATCCTCAGCCTGCTGGTCTGCTGCTCCTGGTGTCACAACGGAGGTCCAGAGTACACCAGTCCTGGAGTGTGCCACCTGCGTCCCTGGAATCCGTTACTCTGGTGTCTGCTATCCTCGTGTCCTGTTCTCCCTCCTCAAGTCCCTTGCTGCAGATGATTAGGCATTTGCCAGTCGTGGTCCCAACGATCCACTCTTCCTCCGAAGACATTTCAGTGGCTTGCTTATGTATTTATTCTGCCCATCATGCCCTTTGAAACTTGACAATAAGTAGTTCAAGGCAAGGACCAGGCAGCAGGCTACTGAGAGCGCCTCTGGGCATCAAAAGTCTGAGACAACGGCCAAGCAGCAGATTACTAGGGAGAAAAAAGTGTGTGTTTCCTTCCTTATTGTGTAATTCAAATCAATTATTTTCCCATTTCTTTCCCCTCAATAAGGAGCTGTAACTCCCAGCATGCCCTAATAGCTACAAATGTTCAAGACCTACGAGGAGTTGTAGTTTCATCACAGATTGCATTCCACAAGGAAGGTTAAGAAAACTTTGGGACCATTTTATCAATACTAGCTAACTCTTAGTGTAAAGTTAAATTAGACAGTCATACAAAGCGCCACATATTGTTAATAAATCTGGTCCGTGTTAGAACTGTCTAGTCTAATTTTACACCTCTTACAAGTTGGCTCACTTTATGCCACTAATGTGCTGGATTTTTTGGTGTATGGTGGCGCACTGTTAGCCATGCCTACTTTCAGAAAGCCAGGCCCTTTTACTGAGGCCACGCCCCTTCTGTCAGACACTGTCTAACTACAAAATAAATGTGTTATAAAGCATGTGCAACATTATTTTGGGTGCAAATTGTGCCAGAATTCTGGTGCAACTGCTTTGATAAATGTGATAAATGTGCCATATTGTGCCTGCAAATGTAACCTTAAGTTTAAGTTTTTAAGTTTACCTTAAAAAAACATGAATTCTTCGGTTTCCGACCATGCTATGCCTGCTACATGTGAACTCAACCTTCACAGAATATACTATAAATTCCACCTCTGGGATCTTCCCTAACTAGGAAAAAGTTGCAATTCCCACCAGCAGCATTCTTCATTTACATCAGTGAAGACATGGCCACATAAAAATGCAACCACTCTTCTATTGAAGTGTATGGCACAACGACTAGGAACTGACAAATGGGGGTCAGGTAATATTTGCATTTTACTGGTGGGCCCTAGAGGCCCTAGTGTGACACTGCTCTCTAATCTTTAATCTGAGTGTTATGAAACCTTAATCTACTAATCCTTAAAGGGGTTCTCCAAGATCTTTTTATTTGTTATAGGGCTCACAACTGTTTTATATTGAACTTTTTAATTGATTTTTATTAAAAATTATTTTCTGTCCTGCTGTGCAAAACCAGGCACAGAGCCCTCTTCTTCCCTCCCACAAATCCCATGCAAACCTGTGACTTTCATTGACGACATGGCCTCAGTGAACATTTTGTCATCACTTAGTGGATGTGCTTTGCAGCCAGGCTCAGCTCAGGAACACTCCCCTGTAATTGGCGTGACCTGAGCAGAGAAGGTTCTGGCTGCATTCACTCTTGCCAGTCTGTGGTATGCAAGTGAATAGCAGTAATTACATAAGGGTAATCACATAGGAGGGGAAACAGTTTGCTTATATTTGCGGCCTGCTGGCAGAAATTATTAATGAGAGCAAATAACACCTATGCAAAGCTGGTGGGTTGTGTAATGCTGTCATGAAAATCATGACTGCAACTATCATTATTATAATGACAGCTAGTACAGAGCTGGGGGGATTACACACTAATGTCAGCACCTGTCTAACAGTGATAACTGTGGAGGGAAGTCCTAAACTGCAGTGCAGTCTGGGAGTTGTAGGAAGGAGATGTTGCAGAACTACTGACACTCCCACAAGCAGGAAGTTTCACTGCAAAAAATGGATCTTATGATAGATGAATAAGGAGGCAAAAGAAAAAAAAAAGCACAAGAAGGGAGTGGAATATCTTTTCTTTTCAATAAAAATGCTGTTTATAGTGTTCTATGAAATCTTTAAACTCCCGGATATCCCCTTTAATATTTAATCCTCTTGCTCATAGGATTAACAACATTTACTGCAGAAAAACCAGCTGTATCCCACATAACATATATCACAGTAGTCCTCCTAACTTTGATATATTACTCAGGGGACTCTTAGATAATTGTACATTAAAGGGAACCTGTCACATAGGTTAAGCCAACCTTGCTGAGGACAGAGGATTTCCCTCAGTTTTACAGGGGGGAAAGGTTTTACTTTCCTTGTAACTCAGGGAACCTTCCCCATTCGCTGAAGATCCCAAATGGCAGGACCCAAAAAGCACAGCACTTTAGGCATTGGTGACAGGTTTCCTTTTTGCTTCAGTTCTTACCCATAAAACACGGGCATCTATATCACAATCCCTTGGGTGCACATGATGAGACTTACAGGCTCCCCCTGCACAGGGACTCTCCCAGTTCAGAGGCAGGGATTTATCAACTTTTTAAATAGTCATACATCAAGCTATATGGCCGACTTACCCGCTTCAGGCTGTGAAAGAGACCCGCTTTAAAAAAAAAAAAAAAAATAAAAATTCCTTGAAATGCTTTATTTTCCCTAATAAAGCAATTTGAAAAAGTTTATTTTATTCTTTTTACTTCAGGGGTTTTTCTTGAAGTGATAGGTCCCTTTAAATGCAGCGTTTCAGGATTTCTGCTCAAATCGGGCAGTTTGCAGCCTATTCTGTCAGAGAAGGTCCCCATTCATATCCCCCCCCAACAGGAGCCCTCCCCTTGTGTTTTTCACAGGTTTCTATTTAAAATTAAAAGGCTGAATAGCCAGAGGGGGTTGGGCAAAAATCGGGGCGGGGCAAACCTACTCAGGGAATAAGCGGATTTCTCTGGCAGAACAGGCTGCAAACTTCCAGACTTGAGCGTTAAATGCTCTGTAACTACTGTATGTTACAGAATAAGTGAGACAGCGCTGGAAACAGCATGTCTGTCACAGGCCCCCTTTTAAAGTTGAATGTGACTTTTTAAAACAATTGGGGATAAATAAATTCCCCATTATTTACTAGGGGAAGTTTTTCCGACGCAAATCGTTCCGGGAAATTACATTGCAAATACCTGTGGCAGTAGGTACAGAGCAAGCTGAACGGATTTTGCTTTAAAACGGAAAGAAAGCACCCAAATGGTCCAAATTTAGCAAAAAAGGGGTAAATAGGTTAAAAAGTTGGACCTTTATTCCTCATGGTTAAAATATCTATAGAAAGACTAAGGACTGGATGTCTGAGATGCATCACTGTTTTAGACCATGCTATTGTAACGGATATGGTATTAACGGATGGGTAACCCCCAGGGGAGCGGAGTTAAATAGGACCGGTTTTTACCGAGCCCCCCGCAAAGCGGGGTGAAATTGCTGCCGGATTATACCCGGGCCCCACCCCTGAAGGGACTTTTCTTCGGTGGCACCGGGTTTTTCGCGGTGCGAATCGTGAACAGCTCGTATGGGGGCAGGAGAAGGTCGGTCGGCGGGAGTGGTTCGTATTGGGGACAGGCGGGAAAGGCGAGACAGGGGGCAAAATTATTTTTATTATTATTATTTATTTTAATGCGCCGGTGATTCCAGGGGCGCTGTACATTCGTAGGGGCGTGTTACATACAGAACATAAGTAAACTAAGTACAATGATAATGTGATCTTAATGGATCAATTGGCATGGACAGTGGGAGGACGGATGACCCTTTCCGCGAGGGCTTCCAATCTTACTATAGGAGGGGGAACGAGACAAGTAGGTGGGGGGCAGGACAATGGTTGCTGGTTAGTTGTAGTGTCAGACAGGGTTAGTTGTTGGTCTATACGGCAATAGCCTGAGGATAAGAAATGGGGTTTTTCAGGCTGCTTTTGAAGCAGGTGTAGAGTGGCTGGATGAGTCTGATTGTGTTGGGGGCAGTGTGTTTCCAGAGTGTGGAGTGAAGCTCGGGGAAGTCTTGGAGACGGTTGTGTGTGGAGCTGATATGGGGAAGAGAAGAGGAGTAAGGTCCTAGTGGAGGAGCGGGAAGATTGCGTTGAGGGGAGATGATATTTGGAAATTTAGCGGCAGTGTTGTTTGGTGGGGAGAGGTTATGAGACGCATTGTAGGGTCATGGTTAGTGTTGAAATGAATTCGTGGGCAATGGGATGCCAGTTGAAGGGATTGTCTGGTAGGTAAAGAGTTAGCGAGGAGGGGTGAGGTGGATAAGACGTGCAGGGGGGAAAGTTAAGTATGGGATTGGGGGGAGCGACGGGAGGGTGCTAGTGGAGAGGCCTACTGAGGAAGGATGTCTGCAGTAGTACTAGTCGGGAGATGAACTAAGGGCATGGACCAGCATTTTTGTTGTGTCATTGTTGAGGAGATGAGCGGATGCGAGAGATGTTTTTTTTTCAGGTTGGGGGCGGCAGGGCAGAGAGATGGAAGGGTGTGGATTGTGTGGATTTGAATAGAAAGAGAGGAGCTTAGGATTACCCTAGGCAGGGACTTGCGGAACTGGTGAGAGTGTACAGCCGTTGACTGATGATAGAGAGATTAGGGGCAGGGGTTTTTTAGTGTTGATACGGGTTAGAAGATTGATGAGTTCTGTTTTCTCTCCACATTTAGTTTTTGGAGACGTTGTATGAGAAGAAGGAGTGTAAATGGAGGACAGACAGTCAGGGATCCGGGGAGGGAGAGTAGAGAAGTGACATCCTGGGGCGGAGATGGTTGCGTTGGGTATCGTCAAGGCATACAGGTGGTTCATTGAAAGCCATGTGATAGACTATGCAGCTCTCTGTGTGAAGTGTGAGTGTAAAGAGAGAAGTGTAAAGGACCAGGATGATTCCTGAGGGGACTCCTACAGAGAGTGAGAAGGGGGGAGGAGGTGTTGTGAGAATGAGAGACGACTGAAAGTAGATCAGTGAGGTACGAGGAGTTCCAGGAATGAGACAAAATCCGTGAATGCCGAGGGAGGAGAGGATTTGTATGAGGTGGGATTGGTTCGACATTGTCAAGGCAGAGGACAGGTCTAATGGAGGTGCACAGAGTAGTGGCATAACGCTTTAGCAGTTGCCTAGGTCATTTGTGACTTTTGGTCTAGGGCGAGGTGGTTTCGGTAGTAGTGGTAGTGTCGGAAAACAGATTCGAAGTGGGTCAAGAAGAGAGTTGGAGGAGAGGGGGGGGGACGCTTGTAAAGAGTAGAACGTGCTATCGAGAGAAGTTTGGAAGCATAAGGGAGCAGTGATGAGATGGGCGATAGTTGGACGAGAGGAGCGGTTCAAGGGTAGTTTTTATAAGGATAGGAGTGATAGTATGCTGTATAAAAGGAAGAAGAAGGTGATGATGCCGAAGGAGGTTAGTGAAGGTTGAAGAGATGGGGTGAGGGTGGATGATAGAAAGCATGAGGTCTGGGATGTGGTGGGATGGCACAGTGGGTCATAGACTACAGGTAGTGTGGTGGAGTTGGACTGTAAAGAGGAGTAGCTTGTCATGAGTGGACCGTGGAGAAGCTTAAAGTTAATGGGGAAAGAGCTTGTTTTGCAAGGGTTAGGGAGGGCGGTGGGGACTCGCGGGCTGAATTCTTTTCTTGATGTGGTTGATCTTCTGAAGGAAAAGTAGAATGGAATGTCGTCTGCACTGTGACAAGGAGGGATGGGGGAGGAGGTGCTGGGTGGAGGAGATGGTGAGTTGGAAGGTTGTGATTAATTGTCTGGGGTTGTTGGACAGGGGGATATGAGAGTGGTGAAATAGCTCCTGTTTGGATGAGGTGAGTGCATGATTTATATGTATGCAGCTGTTTGTTTGTATAAGGCAAAGTCATCAGTGGAGTGATGTTTTTACTTCCATGCGGCGTTGGCAGCTCTGGGAAGCTGTATCATTTTTGTGTTAGTGAGCTGTGTGCCTGGGTTTTTGTTGATTTCGCAGGGATCGGTTGTGTTGATGAGAGGAGGCGGACTGAGTACAAGGGTGGTGATCGTATTGTTGTGGTTTGTAGAAGTGGTAGGCCCGGAGTTGGGGCTATTAAATGAGGAGTAGATAGATAGTAAGAGGTGGCAAGAGAGTCAGAGAGAATGTGAGACGGTTGAGGCTGTGTAGGTTCTGCGGGGTGTATTGGATATGAGACTGGAGGAGGCGGTGGAGGGTGGAGTTGGTACAGAAGGTTGCAGGTTGTGGTCCAATTTGGGGGGGGGGAGTTTGAGAAGTCAGTGAGGGGGCGGAGGCGGGTGAAGTGAGGTCCGTGGGTGCCCATTTTTTGTGAGTGGCACCTGAGGTCCATGGGAGAGGTCAAAGGAGGGCAGAGTGAAAGGAGTTTGTTGGAAGCAGAGTGGGGTGTTTTTTGATTGGGATGTTGAAGTCTCCCATGATGATAGTGGGAATGTCGGGTGGAAAGGAAGTGGAGAAGCCAGGGAGCAAAGTGGTCAAGAAGGTAGTGGCGGGGCCCTGGCAGTCGGTAAAACAACAGCCACTTGAGGTCGGAGGGGGGTAGATGGGACAGAGTGCACCTAAAAAGGAGAAGAGTGTGAGTGAAGGCAGAGGTGGAGCGGGGACAAAGGAGCAGATGTCAGACAGGAGGAGGCCGACACCTCCACCATGCTTGTTACCAGAGCGAGGAGTGTGGGTGAGGGGGAGAAAGTGTCAGAGGGGGGTCAGCCAGGTTTCAGTCAGACCAAGGAAGAGTATGTTGCGTGAGATGAACAAGTCATGTATGTATGAGAATTTATTACATACAGACCATGCATTCCAGAGAGCAATGATTCGTGATCAAGGAACGGAGGCAGAAGGTACGGTACACGGTAGAACAAACAAGACACTCTGGAATGTTCTCTCTAGGAACAGGGCACTATCGATTTCGGCAACGTCCTAGGGAAGAGGCAGGGCTTAAATAGTGTCAGTGCCCGGTGAGACCAAAACACGGGCCGCACTGTCCCTTTAAAATTTTTCCCGAAGTGGCACAAGGGCTCCCGGCCGGAAGCAGGACGCGCGCCGGGGGAGGAAACAGGAGCGTGGCAAGGTAAATGGGACACTAGACGTGTCGGGGCGTCCGCAGCCCGAGCGCTGGGTGTGGCACCCCGAGCAGGGGCGCTGCGGCTTCGGGTGTGCCTGCGCCCCGCCGGGCCCCTGCAGGGCCCCGAACGTACCCCCCCCTTTGGTCCCCCCTTTTACCCCCATAAACCCTAGTTAAGGGAGCCCGATCCAGGAATGTTTCTCCCCGGCTCCCAGAAAAAAAAAATCGTCTCCCCAAACCCGTCTTGTGGCCAAATTTTCTTTGGGCAAAAACATTGGTGGAGTAGCTACGGGAGAGGGGGAACCCACAGCCCGAGAAAACCCGGTTATGGTGACCGGTTTAGAAGGGAGACGGAAAGGAGTTTGGGATCCCCAAAGTTGGAGGGAGTGGAGCTTGTGGCCCCGGGGGTTTGATGGCCTGAGGATTTAAACGGGACCTAAAAAGGGGACCCAGCTTGCAGCGGGATTTAAAGCGGACATACCGGGACAGACCCCAAACCCTTATCCCCTGGGAAAAGGAAGGGGGGGTCTTCTTTTCTTGTCCGTTGGGGGCCTTCATGCAGCCGGGCCGGAGCAGAGTTTTGACCCTTTCCCCCTTCCCAAAACGGCAGTAGGTCGCGGACCAGACTTCCACCGCGGGGACATCGAGGAGGAGAGGGGCACGGAAGGGGGGGCGGGGATGCCGACCGAAACGATAAAAGAAGGGGGACCCCCGGGCGGAATCGATCCAGGGAATTTATGAAAACCGCCTATAGCAATAGCCCGGACCATTCATTTGTCTTGCGGAAAGAAGGGGGGCGGGAAGGTACCCAAGATTGGGTTTTCTTCTCACTTGCCCCATTAGATTGTGGGTGGTAAAACAGAAGGGAAACCCAGTTCCACTTGTAGGAGAGAAACGGGGCCTCCCCAAAAACCTTGAAAAAATTGAACCCCCCGACCGAGACTAGGGGGGGGAATTTTCATGCAGAGGAAGTATGTTTAAAAATTGGTTGCGGTCGGGAGCAAAAGGTAGACCAAAAGGAGGGGGAATAAAGTGTCCCATTTTTGAAAAACGGCCCCAGTGACCCCCCTACCGATTACCGTCAGGGGAGGCAGATCGGTGATGAAGTCCATGGCAATGGCCCCCCCGGACTGTTAGGAAAACCGCAAGGCTGGAGTAAAACCGCAGGTTTGAGGCGCTGTGATTTATTGGGGCGAGGTGGTACGGCTTCCACGAACTCTTTCACTCCTTACGAGATGGGCATGTGAACCGTGAGATCAAGCCAAGCCGCACCCCCCATGTCCGCAAAACGGGGGCGTGGCCCCCTTTTAAATCCTTAGCCGGAGTGCTGGGGCACATACAGTTTCCCGGAGGAGTAAATTGAAGGGGTATTGGAGCTGCCCGATATCAGGTTCCGGAGGGAAGATGTGCCCAGGAACATCCCCCTTTTCTCCCTTAGCAGAAGCCGGGAAAGGGATGGGCCTTACGTCTTCTCTGCGGTCGGAAATGGTAAACAAATTTAACCGGGCGAAGAACAGAGACCCCCCTTTTTTTTTGAGTGGGGGTTTAGACGTTGCGCCCGATGGAGGTAAAGGAGATTTTTGTTGTCGGTAATATTCACGGTTCGAGCACCTCCGAAAGGGGGCGCCCCCCTCCCCCGAGCGGTTAAAAGGCCAGAAGCTCCCGATCCCCGATGGTATAGTTTCTCCCGCTGGTGAAATGTTTGGAAAAAAACCCACAGTCCGAGTCTTGCCTTTGGGCCCCTTTTGGGTGAGACCCCCCAGCCCCCAGAAGAGGCGTCTATTCAAGAAGAAGGCTTCTTGGTTGGGAAAGACAACACAGGTGCGAGGCAAATGCTGTTTTTCAGCTTAGAAAAGGCTTCTTAGCGGTGGGGCCACAGTTTCGGGTTGGCATGCTTTTTGGTAAGACCACAAACGGTGCCCCCAACATCGGAAAAAGTGGGTAAAAAAACCGTAGTAAAATTTGCAAAGCCCAAGAAGTGCTGTATGGGCCCAAGGCCGATGGGTGTGGCCAGTGTAAACGCAGAGAGTTTAGGGGGTCCTCGCAGGCCTTTGTCCGAGATGTTACTGTATCCAAAGGGAAAGGGGGTGTTTTGGTCTGGGGAAACAAGCCTTTTTTAGTTTGGATAGAGTGGTTCTCAGAGGCGTTTCAGGACCGGGCACATGGGTGGTGGTCTCCCCGATCAGGGGAAAAACACCCAGAAAGTATCCAAATAGACAAACCCCGCAGACATAAAGAAGATTCTGAAAAAGTCATGACGAATTCTTTAAGATCGAGGTTGTTTCACCAGACACCCCTTTTTATTTTAAAAGACCAAAACGTGCTGGTATGACATTAAAATTAAAAGTAAAAGAATTGTTTATTTTCATATAAAGGAAGGAAGACGCGTTTCATGCTATAATGTCAGCACAGGGTACTATCGATTCGGCAACATGCTAGGGAAGAGGCAGGGCTTAAGTAGGGTCAGTGCCCGGTGAGACCAATCACCGGAGCACTGTCCCTTTAAATTTTCCTGAAGTGCCGCTCGTGCGCTCTAGGGGGCGCACGCGCTCCCGGCCGGCAGCAGGAGCGCGCGCCGGGACGGAAACAGGAGCGTGGGCGAGTAAGTGGGACATAGAAGTGCTGGTGTGTCCGCAGCCCGAGCGCCGGGCTGCGGCACCGGCCGCAGCAGGAGGCGCTGCGGCGTTGCGGGTGTGCCTGCGACCCGACACGGGGGTCGCAGGGACACCCGTAACAGCTATGTTTTATTATGGATACTGTTTGGATATTTTACCATGAAGAATAAAGGTCTAACATTTTAACTTATTTACCTGTTTGCTAGATTGGACACTGGTGCCTCTCCTTCTTATCATATAATTGGGGTTACATGGTCGTTTTAGGACAAACTGATTTCTAGGGTTTGCTTCAAAAAGGGTAATGAAATATTTATAAAAATGTTGCTTTTAAATCATTGGGTTTTAATAAAAGCCTAAAGTTAATTAAAAGATAAGATAACTATTTAACAGAGAGAAGAACTGGCAAAAGCACTTATTCTTGGTGTAAAAAAGGATAACAAAAATAAGGGCACTGTTTTTGTTTAACGAAAGGATTATGATGGACCCCTAAGCATTTTTTCCCCACATTGTCAGTAATGGTCTTGGTTTAGGTTTGTCTTTTTGTTGGGTGGCAGGGAATTTGAGGATCCTTGTAGTTTAGGTTCCGTCAGGGTCGCCCTTATTGGGTGGTTACCCAAATTTTGATGGAATGTATAAATTGTTTAGGAATTTATAGGGTCAATTTTTTTAGCATTTTTATTGGATATTAATAAAAGTATATTTGGGTCTAATTATTTTGTTAAGGTCTATACCCCTTTTTTTTTTTCCCTCCCCTTAAAGAAAAAAAAAAACCCCCAAGTTGCATCAACTCTGTTTTGAGGGATAGGTAAGTGAAATTTGTTTGGGAATTTATAGGGTCAGTTTTTAGCATTTCCTATTGGATATTAATAAAAGTAATTTAAAGTCTACCATATATACTTAGTTAAGCCGAGTTTTTCACACAAAAAATGTGCGAAAAAACTCCCTGTCGGGCTCAGGCCTGCGATGGCCCCGCGCCCAAACGGACGCTTTTTTATATGCGTCCTAGGGGGCGCATTTTAGCGAAACCGGCACGCCGACAGCGACGGGCCACTACCCTGGCCCCTCGCGTCGGCGATCTCTTCCCCTATATGCAATTTCTGGGACTGAGGGGGGAACCCCTGGGGGGAAAGCGAGGCTCCCCCGCTCCGCATGGACCCGGGGGCGCAAGCGCCGCGGCCGTCCGGGGTTTCCGGACAGGCAGCGTGTGTCATCACCGCGTGCGCGACCTGATGCACACCCGCCCGTGCCGAAAAATTTGGGGAAAAAGGGGGGGAAAACCGGACAGTGAGGAGGCGGGCGGGGAGGGAGTAGGAAAATGTTTGTTTTTTGTTTTTTTTTACCTGCCTTTCTGCTTTTTCCCGCCTAACTTGACTATACCCAGCCTATACCCGCCTAACCTGTATACCCAGCCTATACCTACTATAACCCACCTATACCTGATTATACCCAGCCTTTTTCAGCCTTACCCAGCCCATACCCTACCTTTAGAATATATACCCCTATTACCCGCCTTAAGGCCAAAAAACTGCCTATGGGGACATAAACCTGCTATAATTTGCCCCCCCCCATGGGGACTAAACCTGCTATAACGCCCTTGGGGACATAAACCTGCCCAAACTGCCTTGGGGGCTAAACCCGCCCATAACGCTTTTTGGGGGAATTAAAACTCCATACGCCTTGGGGGGGCATATTCTGCCTTTT
>JAODAL010082652.1:0-11503 GCA_025379985.1 Phyllomedusa bahiana
CAGGTGACCATATAGTGTAGGTACCAGTACACACAGGCACTGCAAACTGTATATTACCTCCTATACAGTGACCATATAGTGGTATCATACCATGCACACAGGCTCGCAGACTGTAAATATTACCTCCATAACAGTAACCATACAGTGGTATTGACCAGTTTACACAGCTCCTGCAGACTGTGATAAACCTCCATACAGTGACCAAATAGTGGGTAAGACACCAGTGTTACCAGGCTCAGCAGACTGTATATTACCTCCATATAGGTGGTAACACCAGTGTACACAGGCCCTGCAACTGTATATTACCTCCATATAGTGGTAGACACCATGTACACAGGCCCTGCATACTGTTATATTTACCTCCATACAAAGTGGGTAGACACCAGTGTAATACAGACTCTGCAGATTAATAATACCTCCATTCAGTGACCATGATAGTGGTTTGACACCAGTGTACAGAGACTCGCAGACTGTATATTACCTCCAATACAGTGACCAGTATAGTGGTAGATATCAGTGTACACAGCTCTGCAGACTGTATATTAACCTCCATATATGAGGTAGACACCATTGTACACAGGCTCTGCAGACGTATATAAGCCCATACAGTGACCACATAGTATTATATAGATTAGACACCAGTGTACACATGCTCTGCAGACATGTCTATTACCTCCATACGTGACCATATAGTGGTAACACCAGTGTACTGCAGGCCGGCAGACTGTAAATTTCCTCCATACTGCTGACCATATAGTGGATAGACACCAGTGACACAGGCTCGGCAGACTGTATATTATCTCCATACAGTGACCACAAAGTGGTAGACACCAGTGTACAAAGGGCGCTCAACAGACTGGGTAAATTACCTCCGATACATGACCATAACAGTGGTATGAACACCAGTGTACAGGAGACTCTGCAGACTGTAGATTACCTCCATAACAGAGACCATATAGAGGTAGACACCCAGTGAAAACACAGGCCTGACAGACTGTATTTTACCACCATACAGTGCACACATATAGTGGTAGACTCCAGTGTAACAGGCACGCAGACTGTATATTACTCCAAACAGTGACCATATAGTGGTAGACACCAGTGATACATAGGCTCTAACATACTGAATAATTACCTCCATAACAGTGACGCATACAGTGTGTAGACACCATGTACAGAGACCGGCAGCCTATATATTACCCCATACTGTGACATATAGTGGTAGACCACCATTTTACACAGGCTCTGCAGACTGTATATACCTCCATACAGTGACCAATATAGTGTAGACAGCAGTGGTACGCAGGCTCTGCAGACTGTAAAGAATTACCTATCCATACAGTGACCATATAGTGGTAAGAATATCATGTACACAGGCTCTGTAGACATATAATGATTACAGTGCAGTTACATCTTGGTGACTCTCAGGTGACGTTTCTCGGGTGACCAGGTCGTTGACTTTCCCTCTTGTTCTGCATCCGTCCAGTCCGCCATCTGATGACATCCTCCGACCACTGTCCCTGGATATTTAGACACAAATATCTTAGAACCTGAGACTTTGTTCCCGAACCTGCCACCCCTTGCTATACTAGGGGACCATTTAGGCAGGCATGTTTAGATAGGATATAGGGGGCCCCATATAGGCCAGGATTAGGCGTAGGAATAGGGTCCCCGAATATAGGCATGCAGGGTTTAGGTAGCTATAGGGGCCCCATAAGATAGACATGCAGAGGTTTATGAGGTGCCATAAATGTGGAAGGCAGGGGCTTATGGGTAGACTATAGAGGTTCCCCATACAGACGGCAGGCGGCATAGGGTAGGCTGTAGTGGCCCAGTAGAGGCAGACTAGGGCTTAGGAGGTTTATAGGGCCACATACAGGCAGGCAGGGCATAGGGTAGCCTGTAAGGAGCATATATACATGCTCGGGCAGGGCATAGGTAGGCTATATGGGCCATATAATAGGCAGAGCTTGAGGAAAGTTTATAGGGGCCATATTGTAGGCAAGGAAGGCATAGGGTAGGCCTAAAGGGCCATATATAGCAGGCAGGGCTTTGAGGAGGCTATTAGACACTATATAACATAGGCAGATGGGGCTTTTTGGGAGGCTATTAGGCGCTATATATAGGCAAGAGCAGTCTATATGGGCTATATATAGGCAGGCAGGGCTACAGGGGCTAATATAGGCTAGCGGCTACAGGGCTATTATATTGCAGGCAGGCTTTGGGGGCTATAGGGGCTATATATAGGCAGAACTATATAAAGGCAGACAGAGCTTTTGGGGGTCTATAGAGGCTACATATAGGCAGGCAGGGCTATAGAGGCTATAGGGGCTATATATAGGCAGCCAGAGCTATAAGGGCTAGATATAGGCAGGCAAGGCTATAGGGTCAAATACATAGGGCCCTCCCCCCACCAGGGCCCCAGAGCTATAGGGACCAATAATAGGCATGCAGGCTATAGGGACCAATCTATATAGGCAGGCAGGGCTATAGGGCCAAAATATAGGGTCAGGCAAGACTCTATAGGGCCAATATATAGGCTAGCAGACGGGTATAGGGGCCAATATGTATGCAGGCAGAGCTATAGAGGCAAATATATAGGCAGGCAGAGCTATAAGGGCTAGATATAGGCAGGCAAGGCTATAGGGGTCCATATCATATAGGCAGGCGAGCTATAGGGACAATATATAGTGCAGGCAGGGGTAAAGGGGCCAGATATGTAGGCCAGGCAGAGCTAGTAGAGGCAAATATATAGGCATGCAGTAGCTATAAGGGGCTAGATATACAGGCAGGCAATCTATAGGGGTCATATATATAGGCAGCAGAGCTATCGGGCCATATATAGCAGGCAGGCTATAGGGACCAATCATATAGTGCAGGCAGGACATAGGTGCCAATATATAGGCAGGCAGGGCTATAGTGCCAATATATAGGCAAAGGGGGTATAGTGGTCCAATATGTAGGACAGGCAGAGCTATAAGGCGAAATATATAGGCAGCATAGCTATACAAGGTCTAGATATAGGCTAGGCAAGGCTATAGGGGTCATCATATATATAGCAGGGCAGAGCATACGGGACCAATATATAAGCAGCAGGGTATAGGGGCCAATATGTAGGCAGTCAGAGCTATAAGGCAATATATAGTCGCAGAGCTATAAGGGCTAGATAAGGCAGGCAAGCTATAGGGTCTATATATAGGCGAGGCAGAGCTAAAGGACCATAGAAGGCAGGCAGAGCTATAGGGACCAATATATAGGCAGGCAGGGGGCTTCATTAATATGAAATATAAAAAATAAGAATTCACTCACTTACCTGTCTCTCGCTCCCTCGCAGCTCTGCTCCCGGCCGGTCTGTGCTCGGCGTGGGCCGTGCAATGATGTGACATCATCGCGCAGCCCATGTCAGCACTGAGGGCCGGCGCAGGCTGATTAGCAGAGCGGAGCCGCTCTGCTCTGGCTAATACCGCGCATCCTGCCTGTGAGTCTGCTCGCGGCTCGAGGGCCCGGGCGGTCAGAGGTAGGAAGCGCCGGGCCCCGCAGCTCCACGTCCGCCAGCAGTGAACTAGTATTTTCACTGTCAGCGGGCGCAGGAGCCGAACTACCATGGTAGCAGACACTGGGCCCCCGAAGAGCATGGGCCCCGGGGCAGCTGCTACATCTGCTACCCCGGTAGTTACGCCCCTGCTTGGAAGTCTTGGTCCTACTCTTCCATGTACCTGTTGGATATTTCAAGCTGTGTGACATTTCCAAAAGCCAATATTCATCCCAACTCAAGCAAAATCGAGCAAAAAAATGTATATTAAGCTACATAACGAGCTGAAACAAACATAATCTACAGTAAGAAACATAAAAGCACAAATAAAGTACTAAACAATATTTAGGCAATTGATTCGGAACAAGTCAGTGTGTAACCGCGCATGCTTCACCCACCCCTATGTGGAGTAGGGCGGAGGTGGACGGTCTCTATCTCCTGCCTCGGTCCTGTTCAGCCCTTCATTAGAGCTTCTATGTTGGAGGTGTCAGGATTGTGCTGGTTTCGGCTCCTTATGCAGGTTTATGGGGTTTTTTTGCTCACTTGTTATAACTCTTGCACAAGGCAGATCCCACCTCTGCAGGTTTCTCATCCTTCCAGTGCTTTGAAGTGAACTCGTCTTGTGACCTATTTGTAATTTTACATTATTTTACATTTCTTTGTTGTGTTTTGCTGTTTTCCGAAGCAGAATAAGTTGTTGCTGATTTTAGTTACAATAAATGTAGTTATTATCAATATTATATTTATATGACAAACAGCAACGGTGCCCAACGAATCCTCCTGTAATTGTCTGCAGGGCCAGATCTACTGTCAAACGTGACCGAAGCGATCACCAAGCGGATGCAAGGTAACAGTTTGTGGAGGATATTCTGAAACATATCACATTATTGTGCAAAAAAAAAATAAAAAAATCTGTTAATGACGGAGGGAAACGTTCAACTCTGTGGGTATTGATTGTGTGCATGGGTCTAACTATAACCATAGCAGCTATAGTGACGGCTATGGGGCCCAGAGGCTGACGGGGGGGCCAATCAGGTATCAGAACACAGTTCCTTTTTGCAGGGAATAAGTAGTAGGGGGCTTTCTGCTCTCCAGGTCTACTATGTCTATTCCCTGATATATGGCGGTATTATTATGTCTCCAGCTCTACTATGTGGGCTCTCTGATATATGGCGGTATTATTATATCTCCATCTCTACTTGTGGGTTCCCTGATATTTGGCGGTATTATTATATCTCCAGATCCACTATGTTGGGTTCCTGATATTGGCGTATTATTAATATCTCCATCTCTACTATGTGGGTTCCCTGATATAGGGCGAGTATTAATTATAATCCCAGCTTCTATCTATGGGGGATCCCTGATATATGCGGTATTATTATATCTCCACTCTACAATGAGGGCTCTCTGATATATGGGCGGTATTATTTATCTCCATCTCTTACTATGTGGGTTCCCTGTTATGTGGCGTATTTATTATACCTCTCCATATCCCACTATGTGGGTTCCCTGATATAATGGCGGGTATATTAAATCTCATCTCTACTATGGTGGGTTTCCCTGTGATAAGGCAGTATATAATATCTCCAGCTCTACTATGTGGGCTCCCTGATAAATGGGGATTATATATCCTCCAGCTCGTACTATGTGGATTTCCTTATTTATGGTGGTATTATAATATCTCCAGCTCCTACTATGTGGCTCCTCTGATAGATGGTGGTATATTATATCTCCAGCTCTACTATGTGGGCTTCCCTGATATATGGCCGTTATGATTATATCTCCAGAAAATCCACTATGTGGGCTCCCTATATTGCGGTATAATTATATCTCCAGCTCTACTATGTGGGTTCCCTGATATATGGCGGTATTATTATTATCTCCCAGCTCTACTATGAGGTAGCCCTGAAATGTGGCGGTATTATTATATCTCCAGCCACTATGTGGGCTCCCCTGATATATGGTGGGTATTATTAAATATCTCCGCTCTACTATGTTGGTCCTGATATATGACAGTATTATTGATATCTCCAGCTCTACTATGTTGGTGCTCCCTGATACTGCTGTTATTAATATATCTCCAGGCTCTACTATTGGGCTTCCCGATATATGGCGGTATTATTATATCTCCACTCTACTATGTGGGTTCCTGAGTATTGTGGTATTAATATATATCCAGCTCTACTATTTGGGGCTCCCTGATATTTTTTGGGTATTATTATAGTCTCCAGCTCTACTATGTAAGTACTCTGATTATATGGCCGAATTTATTATATCTCCAGCTCTTACTATGTGCTCCTGATACATGGCGGAATTATGATATCTCCCAGCTCTACCATGTGGCTTCCCTGAATATAAAAATACGGTATTATTATATCTCCGCTCTACTATGTTTTTCCCTGATATATGGCGGTATTTATTAATCTCCTACACTACAATGTGGGCTCCCTGATATATGCCGTTATTATTATATCTCCATCCTCTACTATTTGGTTATCCTGATAAATTCGAGCAGTATTATTATATCTCCCACTCTACTATGTGGCTTCCCTGATATATGGGCGTTATTATTATATCTCCACTCTACCTATGTGGTTCCTTGATATATCGCGGTATTATTATATCTCCAGCTCTACTAAGTGGTCCCCTGTAATAATGGCGGTATTATTATATCTCCAGCTCTACTATGTTGTTCCCTGATCAAATAGCGGGATTAATTATATCTCCAGCTCTACTATGTGGGTTCCCTGATATATGGCGTGTATAATTATAATCTCCAGCTTCTACTATTTGGTCCCCATGATATAGGGCGTATTATTATATCTACAGCTCTACTATGTGGTTTTCCCTGATATATGGCAGTATTATATCTGTCACTCTACAATGTGTGGCTCCCTGAATATGGCAGTATTATTATATCTTGCATCTCTACTATGTGGGTTCCTTGATAAAGTGGCGGTAATTATTATATCTCTCAGCTCTACTATGTGGGTGTCCTTGATATAAGGTGGCATATTATATCTCCAGCTCCTACTATGTAGGCTCCCTGATATATGTCGGTATATTATATCTCCAGCTCTACTATTGGTTCCTTGATATAAGGCGCATTATTATATTCTCCCGCTCTACTTATGTGGGGTCCTGATATATGGCGGTATTAATTATATCTCCAGCTCACTATGTGGGTCTCCCTGATATATGGTGGTATTATTAGATCTCCAACTCTACTGATGTGGGATCCCTGATATATGGTGTATTATTATATCTCCAGCTCTACTATGTGGGTTCCCTGATATATGGAGGTATTATTATATCTCCAACTCTACTATGTGGGCTGCCACTGATATAAGGTGGTAATCATATCTCCAGCTCTACTATGTGGGTTCCTTGATATATGGCGGCATTATTATAACCAGTCTCTACAATGTGAGTTCCCTGATATTTGGCGTATTATTATATCTCAGCTCACTATGTGGGCTCCCTGATATATTGGCAGTAATTATTATATTCACTTCCACTCTACTTATGTGGTTCCCTGATATATGGAGGTATATTTATCTCCGAGCTTTACTGATGTGGCGGTTCTCTAATATATTGCGGTATTATTATACTCCAGCTCTACTATGTGGTCCCTGATATATGTGGATATTATATCCTCCTTGCTCTACTATGTAGGTTCCTGATATATGGCGGTATTATTATATCTCCAGCTCTACTATTGTGGGTTCCCTGGATATATCGGTATTATTATATCTCCACTCTACTAGTGGGTTCCCTGATATAAGGCGGTATTATTATATCTTCGCAGCTCTACTATTTGGAGTTTTCCCTGATATAATGGCGTTATTATTATATCTCCAATCTAAACTATGTGGGCACCCTGATATATGGCGGGTATTATTATATCTCCCAGCGCTAACTATGTGGGTTCTCCTGATATATGGCGGTATTATTATATCTCCAGCTCTACTATGTGAGTTCCCTTGTATATGGCGGTATTACTCCTTTATTTATTGGTACTTGTTAGTTTATTTTCAGTAGGTTGTGGGGCTCCAGCTTATTTATCTAGTTATGATTGTGTGATATAAATGTTAAAGTGAAAAGAAAATAAAGATTCTCTAATAAGGCAAAGAAAGTTTGCGAGAATCTGGTGGAACCAGCTGAAATAGACACCTGCAGGGTGCAAGGTGCAAGGTGGACGCATCTTATTGAAAACCAAAATACATAACAAAGGTTTTGCCACAGACTACTCGGTGCTGATTTATTATCATTGTCTAGAATCATTGTATCCAGCTGGTGGACGGCCCTCCACCCTGGGGGGTGCACATGAACCACAAGAACCAGTCGGGCAGCTTAGGGGCTCTATATAAGATGTGTCCTCGGCTGCCCAGGAATACAGGACATCACCAGCCACATCATGCAGAAGACACTAGTGCTCCTCACGCTTCTCTGGCACCAAGGTAAGACCCTCAGGACCTCTGACCCTACATTCAAGGTTTAGTCATATTTGGGATATATTTATACTTTTTTTGGCTACCTTATATGTTCTAGACCACAGGTGTCTAACTGCGGCCCTCCTGCTGTTGGGAAACTACAACTCCCATCATGCATTTGTATAATCTATAACAGTGGGCATGATGGGAGTTGTAGTTTCCCAACAGCTGGAGGGCCGCAGTTTGAGGACGCCTGTTCTAGACCAACATCAGGTCCAACATGTGACGCCTCCATCCCTGGTTACCACGGGGCCTAGAGGGATGAGGAGTTGTAAGGTTATGTTCACCCGGCAGCGTGTTGGGTCCATGTGAACAGACACTTTTAGATGCGTGTTTGGATCCGTCTAGACCTCCCCAATCGCGCATACAACAATGACCAGTGTGACTGCTCGCAATGTAAAACACGCGCCGGCGTTCAGACGAGCGATCCCCGATGCGTCTCACTGCGGCTTTCAGATCAGTTCTTGTTCCGAAAGACGCAACGGGAGCCCTAGAATAAACTATAGGGAGCGATCCTGCTGCGTCTAAACACGGATCCAAACACACAGCTGCCTCTATAATAACTATGGGGAGCGACCCTGCTGCGTCTAAACACGGATCCAAACACACAGCTGCTTCTATAATAACTATAGGGAGCGATCCTGCTGCATCCAACACATCCAAACACACAGCTCCCTATAATAAACTATAGGGAGCGATCCTGCTGCGATCAACGTGGGGGGGGGGGTGGGGGGGGGTTTTACCACATCCAAACACACAGCTGCATCTATAAAAAAACTATAGTGGTGCGATCCTGCTGCAATCCAACACCATCCAAACACACAGCTGCCTCTATAATAAACTATATGGAGCGATCCTGCTGCATCCAACACATCCAAACACACAGCTACTCTATAATAACTATAGGGACGATCCTGCTGCATCCAACACATCCAACACACAGCCGCCTTATAATAAACTAAGGGGCAATCCGCTGCATCCAACACATCCAAAACACACACGCTGCCTCTATAATAAACTATAGGGAGCGATCCCTGCTGCATCCAACACATCCAAACACACAGCCGCCTCTGAATAACCTAGTAGGGAGCAAATTCCTGCTGTCAGCACACATGCAACACACAGCTGACTCTATAATAACCTATAGGAGCGAGTCCTGCTGCATCCAACACATCCAAACACACAGCGCGCCTCTATAATAAACTATAGGGAGCGACCCTGCTGCATCCACACATCCAAACACACAGCCGCCTCTAAAATACCTATAGGGAGCTACCCTGCTGCATCCAACACATCCCAAACACACAGCTGCCTCTATAATAAACTATAGGAGCGATCACTGCTGCAGCCACATTCATCCAAACACACAGCTGCCTCTATAATAACTATAGGGAGCGATCCTGCTGCATCCAACACATCCAAACACACAGCTGCTCTATAATAATCTAATGGAGCGATCCTGCTCATCCAACACATCCCAAACACACAGCTGCTCTATAATAAACTATAGTGGAGCAACTCTGCTGCATCCAACACAACATCCAAACACAACAGCTGCCTCTATTAGAAACAATAGGGTGCGATCCGGCTGCATCCAACACACATCCAAACACACAGCTGCCTCTATAATAAACTATAGCTTGCGATCCTTCTGCATCCAACACATCCAAACACACAGCTGCCTCTATATAAACTATGAGGGAGCGATCCCTGCTGCATCCAACAATCCAAACACACACTGCCTCTATAATAAACTATAGGAAGCGATCCTGCTGCATCCAACACATCCCAATCACCGCAGCCGCCTCAATAAAAACCTATAGGGAGCGATCCGTGCTGCAGCCAACACATCCAAACTCACACGAGGCAGCTGACGTCTATAATAACTAAATACGGGAGGATCCTGCTGCATCCAACACAACCAAACACACAGCTGCCTCTATAATAACCTATAGGGAGCACCTGCTGCAGCAACATACATCCCAAACACACAGCTGACTCTATAATAACCAACAGGGAGCGAACCTGCTGCATCCAACACATCCAAACACACAGCGCCTTATAATAAACCTATAGGAGCGACCCTGCTGATCAACACATCCAAACACACAGCTGTCTCTATAATAAACTATAGGGAGCGATCCTGCCTCATCCAACACATCAAAACACACAGCTGCCTCTATAATATCTATTGGGAGCGACCCTGCTGCATCCAACACATCCAAACACACAGCGGACTCTATAATAAACTATAGGGTGTGATCCTGCTGCATCCAACACCCATCCAAACACACAACGGCCTCTATAATAAACTATAGGGAGCAATCCTGCTGCAGCCAAACACGGATCCAAACACACAGCTGCCTCTATAATAAACTATAGGAGCGATCCGCTGCATCCAACACATCCAAACACACACTGCCTCTAAAAATAACTATAGGTAGTGATCCTGCTGCATCCAACACATCCAAACACACAGCTGACTCTATAATAAACTATAGGGAGAGATCCTGCTGCATCCAACCCATCCAACACACACAGCTGCTTCTATAATAACTAGAGGAGCGACCCTGCCTGCACTCCCCGACACATCCAGACAACACACAGCTGGCCTCTATAATAACTAATAGGGAGTGATCCTGCTGCATCTGCCACCATACACACAGCTGCCGTCCATAAATAAACTATATGGGGTATCCGCTTGCATCCAACACATCCAAACACACAGCAGCCTCTCTAATAAACTATAGGGAGCGATCCTGCTACATCCAACACATCAAACACACAGCTGCCTCTATAATAACCTATAGGGAGCGACCTCTGTTTGCATCCACCACACATCCATAACACAAAAGCTGCCTTATAATAAATATATGGAGTGATCCTGCAGCATCCAGCAACATCCATACACACAGCTCCTCTATAATAAACTATAGGTGGGTGATCCGGCTGCATCCACACTACAAACACACAGCTTGCCTCTAGAATAAACTATAGTTTGAGCCAATCCTGCGCATTCCACACAATCCAAACACACGCCTGCCTCTATAATTACTATAGGGAAGCGATCCGCTGTCACTCCAGCCACATCATCACACAGCTGCCTCTATAATAACCTATAGCGATGATCCTGCAGCAGCCAAGCACATCCACACACACAGCTGCCTCTAATATAACAATAGGGGTGATCCTGCTGCATCCCAACACATCCAAAACACACAGCTGGCCTCTATAATAACTATAGGGAGCGATCCTGCTGCAACCAACACATCAAACACACAGCTGCCTCTATAATACACTATAGGGAGCGATCCTGCTGCATCCAACACATCCAACCCACAGCTTCCTCTATAATAAACTAAGGGTGCGATCCGCTGCATCCAACACACCAAACACACAGCTGCCTACTATAATAAACTAGTAGGGAACGCGATCCAGTCGGCATCCAACACATCCACAACACGCCTCTAAAAACTTA
>JAODAL010082653.1:0-11503 GCA_025379985.1 Phyllomedusa bahiana
GGCCATTCCTCCCCTTTCCTTTTCCTTTCGGCAACCCCCAAACTCGGCGCTTTTGTCCGGAGCGCTCTGAAGGCCCCCAAATGAAAATGGCACCTAAATCCCTGCAAACGGTGCAAGACCTCGGGCACATCCACCCGCGAAGTGAACCTGTCCCACGTACGCGGGCGCACAGAATTAGGGGGACATTTTCCTGCGGTCTTCAATGTGGTATATCTAATCATGTGTGTGCAATGCCCCACCACGGGCCTCTTTGTGGGGGAAACAGGACAAGACTCAGCAGCGTATGAATTACAAAGATTCCCTTAACAACAGCAAAACAGATCTCCCAGTGGCCCCCACATTTCTTGGAAAAAATCATTTCCAGGGGAAGTTTAAGGTTACGATTTTAAATGGGAGTTTTAAAAGACTCGGGGGAGAGGAAGGAAGGGGAAAAAAAAATTTAATGAAAAATTTTTAAAACTCTGCAAAATGGGTTAAATTTTATCCCAGCTTCTGTAAATCATGTGTGAACTGGGGGGCCCACAAATCTCCCCCTGATTGCATATGGATAAGAGAAATAATTACTGATCACTCCGTATGCCTCCAATTTTTCCAGAATTTATTTCTTGACGGTTGTAAAAAACTCTCTACCTTATCTCGCTTTTTGTTATTTTTAAGATTTCTAAGATCCTTTGAAGATCCATATCTTTTGTGTAAAAAAAAGTCTGTGTTTTTTCAGTTTGTTGTAAAACATAGCTAAAGAAGAAGTAGCCTCTAAAGTCACATCAAATATCCCAGTAACCCTTTAAAAGGCATCGCCTGATTTCTTCATTTCCATGAAGTAAGGAAAGAAGAGGGAGGGAGCTCCCTCAGTCTCCATCGGTCCCCCCACAAAGACTGTGGTTTGCCAATGGCTTTTTTTTGGATCCCGAAAGCCTAAAAAATCCCTTCCCGGGGTTTCCTGTGACATCATCACACCCAGCTGTGCCCAAGGATGACAGCTACAAACATAGCAGAAGTGAGTATTGTAAATTTATACATAGACAGCAGAATCAAATCCCTATAGAGAAAGAGAAAAAAAATTTTAAAAAACAAAAAAATAAAAGTAAAATACCACAAATAAAAAAACACACACTCTCCTTTCCTAATTATTAATGCCAATACTCCAAAAAATCTAAAAAAAAAAATGAACATATTTTTTTTCCCCCATGTGTAAAAAGCTACAAATCTGTCATGTTATTTTAACCTGCAAGTGTTAAAAAAACAAAATAAAAAGAAAAGAAAAGCGATTTTTTTTTTCATTCCGTAGCAATAAAAATAAAAATCAAATTTAAAGGTTACCGTATATACTGAGTATAAGCCGAGTTTTTCAGCACAAAAAATTTCTGAAAATCCCCCCCGGCTTATACTCGAGTCACTTCTGCGCCGGGCACGCGATGCCCCCGGGGGCCGACGGGGCGCTTCAGTTTTTGCGGCCCCCAGGGAGCGCATACAGCTGAATTTCCGGTTTTCAGCGCACAGTGTCCGGGGGCTAGCTGGCCCGGGGAATGTCCCATTCCTTTACCTATATGGACTCCTCCCTACGATATAGGTGAAAGGGGTACCCCTGCGGGGGGACAGAGCGAGTGCTCCGTGCCCCAAAATGGGCCCCCGGGGCCGGGCCGAAAAGCAACTCCGGCGGGGCCGGGGGTCTGTGGGTTTTCCCCGGCACAGAAAGCGTGCATGCCCAACCACGTTTGGGTGCGCGGGCCTGATGACGTCACCCACCTGGCCGGGAAGATGGCCCCTGGGGGCCCCGGACAGCGGGGAGGCGGAGCGGCGCGGGAGACGGACAGTGGGGACCAGGTAAGTGTGTTTTTTTTTTTTTTTTAAAACCCCTATACCTGCCTACAGCTCCCTTTATACCTGCCTACAGCTGCCCTTTACAGCTGCCTTATTCCACGCCCCCCTATACCTGCCCTAAACTCCCTAAAACCCGGCCCTATCCCTGCCTACAGCTGCCTTTACCTCCCCTTACACCCCGCTAAAACCCTTTGCCCTACGGGCTCCTATACCTGCCCTACAGTCCCTATAACTGCCTTATACCTCCCCCTCAGCTGCCTATACCTCCCTACAGCCGGCCCTATCCCTTTCCCCCTACACCCCTCACCTTATACCCTCCCTAAAGTCCCTTTCCCCTGCCTACAGCCACCCCCTATACCTCCCCTACAGCTGCCAATACCTCCCCTACAGGGGCCTATAATGTCGCCCCCTTTACCTCCCCTACACCCGGCCCTATACCTGCCCTAAAGCTCCCTATCCCTTCCTTTAACCCTTCCCTAATATCCTCCCTAAGTCCCAACCTGATAAACCCGGCCCTATACCTCCCAAGCTGCCCACAGTTTGCCTTTCCCCTGCCTAAAGCTCCCTATACCTCCCTACACCCGGGGCCCTTTTCCCCCCTTTCAGCTGCCTATCCCTTTGCCTACAGCTGCTATACCCTTGCCAAACCCAAGGGGCCCCCTATACTTCCAAAACCCCTTTCCTCCCAGCCTGCCCTATCCCTGCCAACCTGCCCTTTTAACCTGCCTATGGGGCCTATCCCCTGCCTTTTTACCTCCCTATGGGGCCAAAAACCCCCGCCTATTACCTGCCTATGGGGACCCAAAATACCTGCCTATTACCTGGGGTATGGGGCCATTTCCTGCCAATAATTTTGTTTAGGGGGGAACAATAACTCCCTTATTACATGCCTATGGGGCCATATAGTGCCTTTTGGGAAAATATACCGGGGCCATACCTGCCTATAGGGCCAAATTATATCTGCCTATAATTGCCTTTTGGGGACATTAAACTGCCAAATGTAATTTTTTTTTTGGTACCCAAATTTTTTTTTTTTTAAAATTTTTACCAGTACCCGCTCCCATTTTTACCCTAGGCTTATACTCGAGCCCAATAATTTTTTCCCGTTTTTTGGGGCAAAAAAAGGTGCCTGGGCTTTTACGGGGGTTTGGGGTTAAACTCGAATATACGGTAAAAAATTTCCCCAAATGTCAGTTTGCCCCCTGAAAAAAACTCTGGGGTGCAAAAAAAAAAAGTTATGGCTACAAGAAGACAGAAATTCAAAGAAATTTTTTTTCCCAAAATTTAAAAATCTCTTTTTTTTTTTTTTTTTTAAATGCTACAACATAAAAATAATATAAATTGGGTATGGACCCATAGAGCAAAACTAACATGCCATTTATACTGTACAGTAACAGCTGTAAGAAATAAAAATAAAAAAAAAACACTACCAGATTTTTCTTTACCCTGCCTTTCAAAAAAAGAAGAAAAAGTGATCAAATAGTTATTTCCCTCTTCAAATGGCACCAATGAAAACTTTAACTGATCCCACAAAAAAACAAGCCCCTACATAACTCTGTACACAGAAAAAAAAATAAATAAATTATGGCTCTCAGACTATGGCAAAGGAAAAATGTAGTTTCTTTTATAAATGAAGGTGTTTTTTATTAGCAAAGCAGTTAAAAAAATTAAAAAAAATAAAATTGGGTAACCCTGAAAAATTTTGGGGGCCCCCTTTCTGATAAAGTTAACATGTACCCTTTTTATATCGAGTATAAGCCGAGTTTTTTACACAAAAAATTTTTTGTGAAAAATCTCCCCGGCTTACACTCATTTCCCCGGTTTTCCCGGGGCCCCGGGGGCCTTTCGATGGGCCCCGGGCGGGCCCACATGGACGCTTCATTTTATGCGACTCCTCAAATTTAGCGGGGAAAACTGAATTTCCCCGGGGGTGGGCACATGTCCGGGCGCTGCTGGGGCCGGGGCCCCTGTCCCCCGATCCCCTTCCCCCTATTGGCGACTCCTCCGGAGGCATGCAGGGGAAGGGGGCCACTGGGGGGGGCAGAGAGCGAGCGCTCCGGCTCCGCAGTGGGGCCCCCGGGCGGCCGCCCAAAAAGGGCTCGCCCCCTCCGGACTTCCCCCCCCCAGGCAGCGTTTGTCCAAAACACGCTTTTGGGGCGCGGCCCCGAAGAAGTTTCCCCCTGTGCCGGGAAGATGCAGGACAGCGCGCGGGAGGCCCGGGCACGGGGAGTTGACGGAAGGGAACGGGACACGTTTAGCCAGGTAAGGATTTTTTTTTTTATTTTTTAAACTGCCTTACCTGCGAACACCCTTTAACTCCCCTAACCTGCCTACGCTGCCTATATCCCTAACCTGCCTACAGCCGGCCCTAACCTCCCTACAGCTGCCTATACCCCCCTTCCCTGCCCTAACCTACCTAAAGCTCCCTATACCTCCCCTATACGTGCCTACACCCGGCCCCCCTATACCCCCACAGCTGCCTATACTGCCCTATCCTCCCTAAGCTGCGTATACCTCCCTTACCTCCTCAGCTGGCCCTATCCCTGCCTCAGCTCCCTTAACCCCCCTATCCTCCCTAAGCTGCCTTACCGCCCATACCTCCCTACACCCGGGCCCTATACCTCCCCTATCCCCTACAGCTGCCTATACCCCCTACGCTGCCATACCTCCCCTCCCTTGGCCCTATCCCTGCCTACAGCTCCCTATACCTCCTACAGCTGGCCCAATACCTGCCAAACCGGGCCCTATACCTGCCTACACGCCTATACCTGACCTAACCTCCACAGCCACCCTATACCTGCCCTATACCTCCCCTACTTTGGCCCTATCCCTGCCCTATCCCTCCCAAAACCTCCCCAAACCCTGCCTATCCCCTCCTACACCTCCCCTATACTCCTAGGGGGCCATATCCCTCCATTAACCCTGCCAGGGGGCCTATCCCTGCCTATTCCCTGCCATGGGGCCAATACCCCCCTTTTCCCTGCGTAGGGGCCATATCCCTGCCTAATTCCTTTGGGGACATATAACTGCCTATTACATCCCTATGGGGGGCATATATGCTTTTTGGGAAATAACCTGCCTATACCTGCATTAGGCAATATCGCCATAATTGCCTATGGGGGGACATTAAACTGCCTATGAAATTTTTATTGGTACCATTTTTAATTTTAAAATTTACCAAGCCCGCTTTTTCTACCCTGGGTTTATACTCGATCAAAAAGTTTTTCCCTTTTTTTTGGGCAAAAAGTGGTCCCCGGGGTTTATACTGGGGGTCCTTATACTCGAGTATATACGGTAATTTATAACGCATGATGTTTACTGAAAAAAAATAAAAAAAAAACCTCCCCAGATTGTGTTTTTTGTTCACCCTCCCCCAAATATTGAGAAAAGCGTCATATGAACCCCATTATCTTACTTTTAAAAAATGTCTACTCACCCCGCAAAAAAAAAAGCTGGGGTCTCCCCCAATACACAAAAATAAAAAAAATTATGAAGTCAGACTAGAAAACAAAAGCACATTTTTTAAAAAATTATTTCTTTTGGAAAAGTAGTCAAACAAATTGTATTGTAGTACCCAACACTGAAGTTTTCCCTTTGTTCCATTTTTCTGTATTCTTCACAATGTTTCCAGGCAGAAAAAAATCATAATATTGCAGTCTAAAGTATTCCTAGGCCCCCTTGCGTTGGTTCCTTGTATAAACATTTGCCAGTATAACATTTATCGCTGATTGGCTGCTAACCTTCTTTCAAAATGATCAATAGCCTCTACATGTGACCCCTCTGACCAGCCAACACCACGGCTGGCCAGGGGCAGTGGGCAGTTGGGCATTAGTTAGTTAGTCTTGCTCCTCCATCGGGAGGTGTAGAGGTCTCTGCAAGTCAAGGGGTTGTTTCCCCTGGCTCACCCAGCCATTCTGCTAGGCCCTAGCCACCTCAAAACCCCCCTGTTGGGGGGATGGTCAGGGACCAAAAAAAACAAAAAACAGGGACAAGGGGGCCCGACACTAACCCCAGCCTTTTCCCTGCCTTTTGGGGGGAACCCGATCCTAACACCGGCCCCAACCAGAAGACTGAAGGAACACTAGCAGCTTGCAAAACAAAGACAAAAACAAAAAACACAAAACCCAGTATGGGACAGTCCAATCAATAACGGGGGCACGCGGTCGAACGTGAGGCAAAGGGAAAACCAGAAAACAGAGTCAAAAGCACGGGAAAAACAAAAAATTGACGGGCCCTAACTTAAAGGCACGCTATAGCGGGCATAAAAAGAGGAAAAGACCCCTATATTGGGAAAGGGTAGAAGTAGAGGAGCTAGGATAGGTGGAAGGACCTTCAATCCAGGGAGCGATTAACCCCTATGAGTGCTGGGGGATTTCTGGCCAAGGGCGTCGACCAAAAAAAATAAAGGAGGGGCTAAGGGAAGTGTTCACACAAAGGCGGAAAGGCCCCAGTTATAACGCCGGGGTGAACCCGGCGACCAGGCCCAAATGCACGGAGTGACAGTACCCCCCCTTTCTATGGGGGGGCCACCGGACCCCCCTTAGACCCCCCGGTTTGAAGGGGTGGCTGGGGAAAAATTTTGTCCCATTCGGGGGCATCAAGTCCCAAGACCCACCCATCCCCTTCTTCGACCGTCCCCCTTCCAGTGCACCAGGTATTGGAGGCTTTCTGAACCCCTGCGAGAGCATAATACGCTTATTTCAATTCAAAATTCCCCTTGTAGGGACCACGGTGGGGAGCAGGCGACCGACCACAGCGGAAAATGTACTTTTTTGAGAATTTTTGGGAATACCCCGGGGAGGGATACGGAGTAAATTTGGGAAAGGGCGGAGTCTGAAAGATCCGGGGTTTAATAATTTCAGTGATAATGAATGGACGATAACCCGGGGGCGAACTTAGAGATGGCCCCCAAAGGGAGTTTTGTCGAACCCACCCCTTTGTCCCAACTACATTTCGGGCCCAGGTGGGCGTTTTTATTAGCGTAATTGATTTGGAGCTTGGGGGCTTTTTAGAGTCCATGACTCCTAGCCCAACTGTGCACAGTCCTTAAGGGGGTTTTACACTGGGATTTTGTTTCGAAACCCTGTAGCGGCGAATATCTGGGGGAAACCCGTAATTACAGAAAAAAGGGGGAGAGTTTGGTCGGGAATTTCATGTTTGTTTATGGCAAAACTTGCCGGGGCAAAAATTTTCCCACCCTCCTGGCCCAAAACTTTACATCTGAGGTATTGTTCTAGCGACGGGTTTAAGTCTCTCGTTTGCCCGTTGTCCGGATAAAGCGGAGAAAAAAGGAAGAAGAAAAAATCCAATTTACACAAATGCTCCCAAAACCCAAACACAAACTGCCCCTCTGTCAGATCAATGTTGGAGGGGAATAAATGGAGTCTAAGTATAACGGACAAAAAAAATCGCGGGGGTTTTGGCTGAAGGCAATTTCCTCAAAGCAAAGAGATGACACATTTAGAAATCGGTCTCGACCCCCCAAATCCCGATCACCCTTTGGAGGGGGAAGACGTGATAAAATCCATTGAGATTTGAGCCCGGGCCTATTGGCAATGGAGGGGGTGCAAAAATCCCTGGGGGAGGCGTCGGGGTCCCTTTCCCCGGCACGGGTTAAAGCTAACAAATTCTTTACTCACGCTCCCATAAAAGGCCACCAATAGGTAGGGACAAAAGGGTACCCGGGTCCCCGCGATGCCAAATGCCCAGACAAAACTGAGATAACCCCTCCAAATTTTTTTCAAAACAAAGGTAATGAAAAAAATTTTTCCCGGGGGGGTAGTCCGGGGGGGACCGAACCTGAATTCGAATAGAGAGACTAAATCGTGGTAAGGGTAGCCACAAATACCCCCGGGCAAGGAATTTTCCCCCGGGTTCCCCCGAGAAGTCCCAATACCAAAACTTCGAGACAAGGCTCGGCCAACATTCTACCCCTGACGGTGGGTTTACTAAAAATTTGAACCTGTAAAGAAAAAGGGCCCCATCGCGTTTGACGAGGGTTCAATCGCTTGCATTGTCAAGATTAACAATTTTTTATGATCTGTAGAACAGTTACTCTATTTAGCCCCCCAGAAGGTTCTCCACTCTTCGAAAACCATTTAATGCGAGCAATTCCCCGTTACCAAATATAGTTAATCTCCGTAGAGAATTTCGGGAGAAGAAAACGATGGTTGAGATTGGGAAAGGTTCATCCCCTGAGACAGGACGCCTCCACCCGTTTCCGACGAAACTACCTCCACAACAAAGGGGTTTTTTGGGTCAGGGGGACCAAACGGTGCAGACAAAAACATTTTTTCAGTTAACAAATGCTTCTGGGTTTTGGGCCCAGGAGGTGGGGTCACTCCCTTTTTTTAGAAGTCATAAGGGGTTTAACAATCAGGGAAAAATTCTTTTAAATTTTTTGATAATATTAGCAAAAAACCCAAAAACGTTGGATCTCTTTTTGGGGTGGCCTACCCCCCGGATGGGAGAAACCCTTTTTTAATCCCTACTTATAGAACGGGACCAAAATGTACCCCAGGGAACCCCATCTCCCGACTCCCCAACAAACATTTAGACAAATTTTCCGCATAGTTTATTCGTGTAACCCCGGAGAGGACCTCCCCGACATGATCTCATGGTACGAATTCGGGGGAAAAAATAGGATGTCATCAGATACACCCAAATTTCAAAAAAACCAAAAGGTCCCCCAAAAGTCATTAACAAATGTTTTGGAAAACGGCAGGGGCATTTCAAAGAGAAAGGCATGACTAATATTCAAAAAGCCCCCCAGGGGTATTAAAGGCCCTTTCCATTCGCCCCCCTGATTCGAATCAGGTAGTACCCCCCCGAAGGTCGACTTGGGGAACCATTGGGGGCCCACAAACCCGATTAAGAAGACCGGGACGGGAAGTGGATCTGTCTTTTAAATTTTACTTTTTGAGCTCCCTTAGTCAATCAAGGGCGCAGGGCCCCCATCTTTTTCTCGACAAAGAAAAACCCAGCCCCCCTACCGGCGAATAGACGGTGATAGACCCTTTTCCAGCTTCCCCTTTAAATATTACGCAAGTTCTCGTTCCCCGGGGGGTAAGTTAAAGATTCGACCCCTAGGGAACTTCGCACCCAACGAGACTATACACAGCAAAGGGCCTCGGCGCAGGGTGTCCCCAACGGGCTCATCAAAGACTCTTTGAATCAAGACAAAACGGGAAGGGATGGTTATCATTTATGAGCATACCCAAAAAAATGTACGTTTTCAATGATCACCACATGAGTTCCCCCATTTATCAACCCCAGCATCCTCCAGTCAAACACCGGTTATGGGGGGGTTTAAACCCGGTAACCCAAATAAAGTCCATGGTAAGTCCCTCCATACAAAAAAAGACAGTAGTTCAAAACAAACAACCAACATTCAGGGTTATTTCGGTATTCGGTATCTTTCCTTCCCTCCTTAGGGGGAGAATTGCCCTAAAAAAAAAGGGGGGAAACATAGTGGAAAAGCTAAACCTAAGGGTTTACCACCGCCAGCTAATAAAATTGACGGCCCCCCGAATCGATAAGGCATGGCAAGCAAACTCTTAACCCCAGATTAAGTTTCGGGAAGGAAAGTTGTTACAAGTTAGGGGGGACCTTAGCCTGAGTTTTCCTTCCTGACGTTTTTCAGGGGTTTTTGCTTTTCCGGGGACTTGGGGGGGGGGGCCTCCTAGGGACATGACCGGACTCTCCACAGTAAAACACAACGCTTTTTCCCCCCGAGTTTCCTTCTGATAGCGCTGACGGGGGCCCAATACCAATTCCTCTTGCACCCAACGGGTGATGAAGGAAAAGGAGGAAATAGGAAAAACCGAAGAAAGGTTTGGGGCAGGAGAGCAGCCCGAATGCCCAGTGGACCCCCCCCAAACCTTTTTCCCCGGTCTCTCTCTCACCCTCCCGGGCAAAAGAAACCCAAATCATTAAGTCCCCTAAAGTCCCCTGGAAAGGAGGGTGACCCTAGCACCTCACTGCCCCCGGACAGCCCTTTTCTAAAAAGGGTTTTTTTGGGCAGGCCCCCCAAATTTCTGAACTCCATTGGGGAACCGGGGCATTTAAACCTTTACTGAGCCGACCCGCTGGATGGACAGGAGTGGGTTTTACTAAAACCCCCCTTGGGTCATCATAAATCTGTCCCCCGCGCTAAAAAAAATTTTGTCACCGATCGCCCCATTTCCTGGGGCCCCGGGGGTATGCCTATCCCACACCTGCGTGGTCCCGGGGGGTTTAAAACCCGCCATGACGACTTTTTTCAGCTTCAAGGAAAAATGGGGAAAAATGAAAAAACAGACGCCCCGGATTCCCTGAAGGTCCAAATTTATCAGGGTTACCGTCAAGCAGTCGGAACCGCAGTTAGGGTTTTTGGGTGAAGTATTTCCGAGGCCTAGGGGCAAGTGTGGGTACAGATGGACGACGGATCAGGGGGTGGGGTAGACAAGGCTCCAGACGAAGCGAGATCTGGGGCAAAAACCCGCAGCCCCCAAACGGGGGAGTTAATTCGTCAACGGCAGAAACCATAGATCGGTTTTACCTGAACCGCCGGGAATTGTTTGGAATAAGGGCCCGCATAATGTTAGGGGAAAGGGCAGGGACGAAAACAAAAACACGGACAAGTGGGGGCCCCGACATAACCCCACCCTGTCCCTGCCTTTTGGGAACCCCCACCCTTAACAGGCCCCCCCAACCAAAACTGAAGGCTACACTAGCCGTGCACAGACAAAGACAAAACAAACAAAAACCAGAACCAGTAGTCACAGTCCAATCAATTAAAATGGCGGGCAGCGGGGTAAAAGAATCTGAGGCAAAGGGGGAAAACCCAAAAAAAGCAGAGATCAAAGCAAGAGAAACAAAATATGACAGGCAACTAAAAAGGCACGCTATAGCAGGGATAGAGAAAGGGAAAAGAGGCTATAATAGGAAAGGGGGAAAGTAGAGGACAGGATAGGGAAGGACCTGCAATCAGGAGCTGATTAACCCCTATATGCTGGAGGATTTTTGCCAAGGGGCGACCAAAATCAATCAATATAGGCACAGGAAGTGTTTTACACAAAGGCGGCAAGGGGCATTTTAACGCCGTGGGTGTAGCCGGCGACCAGGGCCCAAAAAGGCACGGACGTGAATCTCCTTTAATTTTTCCTACCACCCCAAAGGGGCTCACACGATCCCATGTACTCAAGGGGGGCAAAATCCAGTCAGAAAACCTTCTGTCCGACCGCTGGGGGAAAAGAGGGGCTCCAACAGCGGTCATATCTTCTCCCCGGTTCAATCAAGATCCCCCACTTCCCCAGCGCAACGCGTGCGGGAAATAGCTTCAGTCTGTCTCAAGTCCGGAAAATTTAAAAATCAGAGGGCCCCCCAAACCAGGTCTTTTTTTCAAAGCCGTGCCCTTGGTGTAAAATCCACCTTAAGAATAAGGTCGTAAAAATTATCTTTCTAAATAATACTACCCCGCTCTCAAGTTACCCAAATCTGACACAACTCAAGATGTTGTATCATTATCAAAGTGCCCCTATTACATCATATTCAAATCAATCATGTTTCGCACAATTATTGTTTTTCCCCGTTGCACCAAAACAAGGGCTCAAATATTTTTGCTCAAAAAAAATGCCAACTACCGTTGTTTCCAACCCTGGCATTGGGCGTCTAGTATTGGGGGTCTTTACTAGGACAACGA
>JAODAL010082654.1:0-11503 GCA_025379985.1 Phyllomedusa bahiana
TCACACAGCACAACTCCCTCCCTACCAAAAGATTTTAATCAGAACCCTTTTTTAATTTTAATTTTTCCCCGCCTGAAAAACCCGCAAGCTGTAGCTTTTTTTCCTCCAATAACTAAAATTAAATCATCCTAAATAAAGGGGGGGCTGTTAAATATTTCCCAAAAAACACCTTTCTTGTTTTTCCACACACTTAGCCAAAAAACCCGTCAGCTGAAAAAGTTTCAAAAAGCATTTAAACAACTAAAAGTTTTATCAAATGAAAGAAAAGGGCAAAGCCCCAGAATACTAAAATATAACAATTTCAGTATTTACTATAAAATATAAAATAATGATGAACTCCAATTTACCCTAAGGGTCCGACTACTTCACACCAGAACCCTTTTTTTAAAATGTAAAAATTAAAAGAAAATCTCCAATATATGGGCATACAGTGACATACATCACCCTTAAGATCCAAAATTTGAAAAAAAAAAATTAATTTTTGCATATTTTTAAATTTTCCCTTGAACCCGATAGATGCCAAAAAAATATTTCCTTTTTAAGGGTATTTCTTTTCCATCCTTTGGGTCAATTTGGGCCCCAAAGATATAATTTTTCCCCACATACACAATTTAAAAAAGTAAAGAATTTAAAATTTACCGTAGGGAAAAATTTTCCCACATAGATCACAGCTACATGTAAATTTTTTTTTCCCGTTTTAGTATTTATTAGTTTTTTTTCCCAGCTTCAAATTGAGACAAAAACCCCCCCCATAAAGGTTTCATTGTGCGCACAATATTTCCCCTTTTTTCCCCCGACAATGGATTAGACAAATGTGCTAAACAAATAAAATAATGCTATAGTAATTTTTTATAATAAAACAATAAAAAAGTATGGGTTTTGATAGGGTTTGGGGGCCCGCTTTTACTTCTGAATAAAATTTGTAGCTAACATCAGAATTACTTTTTATATGGGGCCCGCATACCGTGGTAAAATTTTGATGATAAATGTTTTTACGTAAACACATTAGCATTAAAGGGGAGATGCGGAAAAATTGAGATACTTTTTTCTTTACCTTTTGCCTAAAACAGAGCCATTTTTTTACATATTTAAAAACCAGAAGGAAATAAAAATCCTTCCTTTAAACCACTGGTGGTTAAAAAGTAAAGGGGTTTTTCTCCCCCAGCACTGGGATAATATAGCATCCATGTTTTTTCCAGAACCCACACTGTAATTTCACTGTATTTTACTATTGTGTTTTTTAAAATCGGCCCAAAAACAAACTTTAGAATTTTTTAGCCCGGTAGAAAATAAAACTAAATCAACACCAGGTTTTGCAAACCCGTTTTTTAACTGGGTAATTTCATACATTTTTCTTTACAAAAAAAGAGTTTTTTTTTTAAAGGGGGTATTTGAGAAAAAAGTTTAATGGAGCTTAAAAAATGTAATCCTGCCATTGTTTTTGAAACTCAAAACCCCCTTTTTAAAGGGGGGAAAAATACTGCTGAAAAAAAACTAAACCTATATCATTTTTTCCCTTAAAAGGAAAAATTTTTACCCATTGGGACACTGGAATAACACAAAAATTTTTCAGAATTTTATTTTTTCCCTTTGGGCTGACCCAAAAATCCTAAACTTTGAGGTTAAATTTTTTGCCCTCTTCTTTATCTTCTACAAACACCGTCACTGGGGAAATTAGGGATTATAGTGGGCCCGTCAGGGCAATTCTTGCTGCACACCCCAATGAAATTTTTTCCAACAAACTGTCGTTCCTAGATTTGTGCTATGCCAACCCCAAAAATCACCCCCAAAACATTTGGGAAAAATTTTATTTTCCACGTCAAAAGCTTTTTGGGTTTCAAAGAATGTGCTGTACGATGTATTTCCTTGTGCTTTCTTCAGTGACCACTGAATTCTTCTACGGGGATTAAAGGCTTAAGATCGCCCATTTTTGCAATAAAGTAACCCCACTACTATATTCTGTAGTAATTAGTAAAAAAAAATTTTTAAACAATTTGTGGCTGGTTCCCTAAAACTCTGGGATACCTCAATGCAACCCCTACACACCATCACCACCCCCTTTCCCAAATACCTTCCTTGTAAATCCCAAAAAATTGAACACTTTCCCATTTTATGTGCCTTTCCCCCTTTTTAAAAATCCCCCTTCACCAAAAACCACCCAGGAAAAGAAATATTGTTTTTTAAAATTTGGCGGCGGGGGAGGGAAAAAAAGCCACTTTCCACCATCATTGGTTTTCTTACACCTACATTAAAACCAGGGAAACTCAAAATTTTGCTCCCTCAATGGGAGGAAAAAAGGCATTTTCTACTTGGCCTCTCACTTTAGGCTGTCACCAAAAATTTTTTCAGCACTATTCTCTTCAGTAAATTTGAAGACCAAACTTCCACTTATTCCAAAGGGCCCGGACAGAGTTTTCTTTTTGGTTTTTTAGTTTTTCATTATTCCTATGCTTTAAAACCAAAATTTATAGTTTGCGGAACAGTGAAGTGGGGACAAGCCCTTTAAAAAAATTAGGGCAAAAAATTGTTGTAAAGGCAAATTTAAAAAATTTAAAAATCCTATTAAAATATGTTTTAACCAAAAATTTTTTTTGTACAGGTTTGTACCTTTTTTGGAAAGTGCTTTTTCCAAAAAAAGAGGATGATGATAATAATTACAAATGTTTTATTTAATTTTTTAAACCTTTTACAACTGCAGCAAAAACTGTTTGTTTACCCTTCTGTGGGGGGAAAAACTTTTTAATGGGTTTTACCCTTTTCCATGTTTATTTTTTAGAATTTTTTTGTTTTTTTGTATGTCCCCTTGTTCTAGGTTTTTTTGGGGAAATTTTTTGGGTTTATACAGTTTTGGGGGTTGTTTTTGGGGGAAAATTCCCTTTTTTAAAAAGTACAATTTTTTTTGCTTCTAATGGCAGACAGGGCATTCCCCAAACAGAAATAGAAAAAATAAGTACCTTTACCAATCAAAAAAAAAACGGCAAGGGGGAGCGCTATGGGATCAGCCAGGTTTAGGGCTGGTTTGGTCTAGCCAATGGGAGACCACGCTAATGTAATGGGTTTTGAATTTGGGCTGACTGGAAAACCCCCTTGGGTTGGGCCCCTTTACCCCCTTTAAAACATCATTTTGGGGGGTTTTACTGGGCACAAAATGGGGTGTGGGGCTGCTGGAACCCTACAAATGAATTTGGGAAAAAGGGAGTTCAAGGGGGAAGCCAAAGTAAATACAAAAAATGGAGAAGAAAAAAAGTCGACTTTTGGGAGTAAAAAAACCCGCAAAAATTTTTAGAAAATTGTCGTCTGTAAAAAGGGTACCCTTTTAACATAATATGACTTGACATTTAAGCCCCGAGATATATATAAAATAAATATATATATATATAAAAATTTTAATATATTGGAAAATTATTCATGGAAAAATACTTTGTAAAATATCTTCTGGAATTTCTAACGAATAAAAATTTACCTATTTTAATATGTTTTGGGAAAGGGAAATTTAAAAAAAAACATAAACTGAAAAATTGAAAAGCCCTTTAGGAAATTTCCTATACTTTTATGCACTTTGGCTTTTCAAGTATTGAGGTTTTTTCAAAGTGGCCCTGGCCAAAAGAAGGCAAGAAAGTTGGGGAAAAATCCCCTAAAAACCCCTCAAATTTTTCATGGGGCCAAAAGGGAATTTTTGTTCAAACGAAGTTTCATTAAAAAAAATTGGGGAAAATTTAAAATGGAGGATAAAAGAAGAAATCTCCTTGGTCCAGAATTTTAAAATTAGGACAAACAGTTGAAACCAAATTTACAAACACTATATAAAAAAAACACATAGCCAAAGGGTTTTTCCACTAAATTTTACATGAAAAACAAAAATAAACCTTACCCTTTTTAAATCATTAGGATTACCAAAAATTTTTATTTTGCCCAAAAACCAGAATAATGAGAGGTTTTTTCGGGATTTTTATTACTTTCGCAAAGTCAAAAGTTTACATACATTTTATTAGTATTTGGGAGGGAATTGGGCCCCCTTTAAAATGTAAAAGACTTGGGCAAACGTTTTTTGGGTATCCCTTCCCCACGCTTTCTCACAATAGTTGGAAGGAATTTTGGGGCCCCTTTCCCCCTGACAAAACTAGTGTAAAAGGGGGCCATGTTTTTTTTTTGGGCCCCCTTTCTCACCACTTCCCTTTTAGCTTTTTCCCATAAATTTTCATTTGGAAAATTTAATCAGGGCTTTTGAATGGGGAAATTCCAAAACATTTACTTGATTAACCTTAAGCCCCCTTTTTTAACAATTTTGGCAGTATGCTTAAGGGGCATTGTCCATTTTGGGGGAAAATAAATTTTCCGCCCAAGGGGTTAAACTTTGTGGCCCCTTTTTTTTGTTTTTGTGATGTTGCTTCATAATTGCCACATAATCCTTTTTTACTCATCATGCCATCTATTTCGGAAGTGCACCCGTCCTTTCTGCAGCAAAACCCAAACCCCACAACATGATTCGCCACCCCCATGGGTTTCACATTTTGGGGTGTTGTTCTTAGGGCCCTGTCCCCACCGGGAAGGGGTTTTTTGGGGCCCGGGTTTTCAGCCGTTTGCGGTTTTTTCAGACCGCCTGAAAAACCGGCCGAAAAATGAGCAAAAAATGGGTGCTCTAAAGGAAAACCCTGCACAGTCCCCAAATGCACGGGTTTTTTCCCCTCCCCTGGGTTTTTTTCCGCCCCCCGGCCTTCCCCGGCCCGCAAAATAATTTTGGGGACACAATCTTTCCCGCCCGGTTTTTCCCGGGCGGAAATTGATTCTCAAGTGAAGGGGGAGGGCTTTTTTTTTCCCTTTCATCGCGGGGAAAACCTTTTCCCTCCCCCGGGGGCTGAGGGGGGCCCGGGAAAAAAAGACCCCAAAAACCGTCCCGGCAAAACCCGCCGGTTTTTTTTTGTGGGCCCTGAAAACACGGCCCCAAAGGGTTCCAAAACATAACCAAAAGTCATTAAAGGCCTAACAGTTTCAAACCCGACCACAGGATATGTTTTAAAAAAAAAATTTGGTCCCTTTTTCCTATGTTGGGATTTTTTCAAACATTAATCGGCTTTTTTAGTTTCTTTTGGGAGTAATGGCTTTCTTCCGGGGGGAGTTTTCCCGCCCATGGTTTATACATTTCAACCCCTTTTAAAAGGTGGATAATGACACAATTTTTAACCAGCTTTCCCCTAACATCCACAAGGGCTTTTGCTTTTTGGGTTTTTGGGTTTTATAGCATATGTCAAAAACCAAAACACGTTCAAACTCTAAACACAGAACCCGTCTTTCCCTTTCCCGAAAAGCTATTATGGCTGGGCATTCCCCATTTTGTTTGTGACTTGGGATTTTTAAATTTTTTTTACAGATGAACGAGGCACCTTTCCCGGTATCTGGGGGAAAAGTCAACCAAGGAGGGTTTTCAGGCCATGGGGCAAAAATCCACAAAATTTTCTTCCCGATACTTTTCTTTATTTCCTTCAGAGTTTCCCCCTTAAATGTTTTTACACAGAAGCAGTGGTTTTTTCTGCTTTTTCAAAAAAAAATCAACCACACTTTGTCTATAATTAAATCGGGTTTTTGCCAAATTTTAAAAAAAAAGGTTTTCCAAACATGACCTCATCATATGGGCTGTCCCAAACTGTTTAAAGACCCTAGTAGTCCTAGTTTTAAAGAAAACTTTTTACTTTGCAGAATAATAAAAATGGCTCAAAAATTCTCTCTCCATTATTTTGGTTTTTTGTGGGAAATTTTAAAAAAATTTTGGGAATCCTAATTGACCTAAAATGGGTAAAGGGTTTTTTCTGAATTTTATTTCCGATAATGGGAAAAAACATGCATATGTGTCCCCTTTTATATAGGTATGGGAAAAATTCTGGTTTCCAAATGTAATTAAAAATTTCCCCCTGAACCGTAAAAAAATGCCAGGAAATTTATTAACAGTGGGGGAATCTATTAAAACCAGGTTTTAGATTGCCAGGAAGGGGGTTCACGCCTTTTAAATAAACACTGCATTGTGGGGTTTTTTTTAAAAATCAGTAAAAAAGTAATTTTTTAAAAAAAAAGAAAATTTTTACATAATTTTTTTTATGTTTCAAAGTTTGGGCCATGGCCGAAAAAAGACCATACGTCCATCCAGTTACCCATTTTTTCAAAGTTGGGTTTCTAAAATGTGAACGGGGAGGAAGGCAAAAAACCCCCATGAATTAAAACCCCCAAATTTTCCTCATGTTTTTGGGAAAAAAAAATTTTTTCCCGGGCCCCAAAACTACAAACCGAAATAAATCCCTTTTATCAACAACCCCCTTTTCCCGAATTTCCTAGTCCCTATAAAATTGTTAAATTTAAATTTCGCTTTCCCGAAATGCATCCAAACCCTTTTTGGGAACCCCGTTATTTTATTTACCATGACAATTTTTTCCTGGGGAGAGAGTTCCAAATTTCCACCACCCCAAAGTTTTATGTAGAAAAATTTTGTTTCCTTTAAACGCAGAGGATGCCCCCTTGTTCTATAAATTTCCCCGGGGTTAAAAAAAAAATTCCCTTTAGAGAGATCTCTGATTACCTTTAATATATTTTTAACATATTTTTTTATGACCCCCCCTAAGCCATCTTTTTCTCTAAACTAAATTTAAAACCCAACCTTGCTAAAACATTCGGGTTTTTGTAAAATCCACCCAGGGCCTTTTTTTATTTTTTTGGGCCCCCCTTGTACCTGTTTTTAAAGCTCTTTCAATGTCTTTCTTGTCACTTTGGGGCCCAAAACTATACACAATATTCCTTTTTGGTCTTAAAACCCGTGAAATTTGTAAAATGGGAGAATAATGTTCCCATCATGTGGGCCCCTAAAGCCCCCTTTTTAAAACAACCCCTATTCCTATTTGGCCCTTTGGGAGCTGTGCCTTGACACTGGCTCTACAGTTAAGTTTTCCCGTCCACCAATTCCCCAAATCCTTTTCCATCTCACTTTTTTCCTTTGTGTTTTTTCCATTTTAACATGTAATCAGTAATGGGTTTTTTTCCCTTTCCCCGTGCATTCCTTGCCCTTTTAAAGTGTTAAACCCAAGGGGGGGTTACTTTACAGAGCCCTTATTTTCATCTGCAAAGATGGGGGTATTCTAACCCTTGGTTTAAAACCCTGTGTAAAAGATCATAAATTTAAAATGTTAAAGAGAAAAGGGGCCCCAAAACTGACCCCGTGGTACCCCATTATTTAAAAGGGATCCCCGTATGTTCCGGGTTTTAAAACTCCCCTTTTGTTTCTATCACAAAAGGGCCCAAAATTAAAAAAACCCACTTTTTTAAAACATTTTTCCCCTATCCAAGCAAACTCCAAATTTTCCTTTCCCCAAACCTTTAAATTTTTGGGAAAATTTTCAAATTTTCTTTAGAAAAATCAGAAAAATGACAAACCAGTTCCCCTTTTTCCCGGGTGCAGTCCAAAACAAATGAAATTCCTCATAGAAGCGATGAGGGTTAAATCTGACAAACCGATTTCCTTTTATGAAAACCCCTGCTGGTAATTTGGGGTTAATTTCATTTATTTTTCAGTAGAACTCCCGGATAGCATCTTAAGAAAATCTTTTAAACATTTTAAAACCCCCAAACAGAGGTTTTAACTTTGAAGGCCAAAAGGTTCCGGATTTACTTTTTGACTCCTTTTTTTAATATTGGCACCAAAAAATTTTCAATGCGCCAATCCTTTGGGACAAACCCCTTATTATACAGCCCAAAAAAAAAAGAAAAAAAGGGGGGCCCATTTCTATCACTTTTCTTAACTCCCTTGGGGGCCCAGGGGTGGGAAAACCGGGGCAGGGCCACCGATTTGTCAAATTTTTAAACTTCCAAGGGCGGAGCTGCAAAATTTTTTTCCTTTTTAGACAAGAAAAATTAAAGTTGGAGTTTAAACCCCTTTCCTTTTTTCTCCCTCAACAAAAGGGAAAAAAGGTCATCCTCCTCAGTAAAAACATTTTTGGGAAAAATTGTTTAAATAGGTTTTCTGGGGGAAACAAAAAGGGTAATCAAAAAACCCCCTAATATTTGGGTTTGGGCCCCCAATTCATGGGACCAAAGAGCACTGAAACCCGCTGATCATAAACTTTACCAAAGATTGCCCTCAACTTCTAAAAATGGGTAAGAGTTGCGAGAATTGGGGGCTCTATGGATCACAATTTTTGTTTTCAAAACATTAAAAATGCTGGGATTTTGGATTCCCCCCAAATTCCTTTTCATTTGTTCAAACCCGGGGCCACATCCTCGCAAATAAGCGTTCACATTTTACCCAGCTGTTTAAAATTTTGTAAAAGGAATTTTGAAATTGGGCCCATCCCCCCTTCCCAACATTGCCCTGTGGGCCCGTTCTGAAAACTCATGTGCCCAAATTTTTTGGGGACTAAATGGCATGGACAAGGGGGTCAAGCAATTTAAGGGCCCTTTTCCCTTGGGTGGGGGGGGGGGGGGGGGGGGCCAAGGGGGGGGGGGGGTTTCCCCAGCTACACAGCCCCATACAGAGTAGGGGCCCTTATGCACTGGTTTTATGTCTAGCCTTTTTTATCAAGGGTTAAAATAATTCAGCCATTTTTGCTTTCAAAAGATCTGCCCTGCACATCAATGAGCTTTTTACCACCCGCCCCCAAATTTTTTTTTTTCCAGTTTCCCATCTGTACTCCTTTGGGCAACTTTTGGTGGAATTAAATTTCTTTTTACCCTGCATACCCGGAAAACTTACCAAGACCAAACCCAATTTTTAAAAGTTTTTACAATTTCCCCAGGTTTCCAAAAAGTTTTTTGGCCGGTGGTTTGGAAAAAGCTGGGCCCCGTAAAACAAAAAAAAAAATTTTTTAAAAAAGCCCCCCCCCTCTTCCCCCCAAACCTTCAAACCCCCAAAATTTGGTTTTGGGGCACACCCCTTTTTCCCTTTAAAACAGCATCGGGTTTTTTTTAAAGAAACCTGTTCCCAGTTTTTTTTAAAGGGTTTTTCACGGCAGGGGGGGTTTTTCCAACAAGCCCGGGGAATAAACCCCAGATTTTCTTTTTAAGGGAGGGTTTTCATTAAATTTCCTTTTAAATTTTTTCATTTAGTCCCAACAGAAAACGATGTTGTTGATCCCCCAGGTTCCCGTGGGGGCCATAACAACTTATTCAAGTTCAGCAATTTGGGGGATTACACCAAAAAGTGAAACGGGGTTTTTTATTTTACTTTTGTTAATTTCCCTTTCGTTTTGTCAGTTGGGTAAAAAAAAACTTTGAACAAATTCTATATGGGAAAGTCATTTTCCCCCTATATACTCCCATAAAAACCGGCCCCCAGTATAAGCTGAGGCCCCCTTTTCTTTTTGCCCCCCAAAAACCGGGGGAAAAATTTTGACCCGAGTAAAGCCCCAGGGGGAAACGCAGGGCTTACTGGGAAATTTTTTTAAAAAAAAAAAAATAGATACCAATAAAATTACATAGGCAGGTTTTAAATTTTTTCCCATAAGGGAATAAAAGGCAGGTTATCATTTAAAATTTTTCCCAAAAGGCAGATAAGGGGGAGGTATAGGCAGTTTAATGTCCCCCAAGGCAGATATAGGGGAGGTTAAAAAGGGATTTTTAATGTCCCCCATGCCAGATTAGGGGAGGGAAAAAGGCAAATTTTTAAAGTCCCCCATAGGCAATATAGGGTGGTATAGGGGGAGTATTAATTTCCCCCAAGGCAAAAAATGGGCTGGTAAAGGGGAGTTTCATGTCCCCCCAAAAAAGGGGGTGGTAAAAAGGGCACTTTTTTTTTCCCCCTAAAGGGATTCTAAAGCAGGTAAAAGCCCCCAAATGCATTTTAGTCCCGGTATAGGGGGGCCTCTTAGGGCAGGGTTTTAGGGCCTCTAATCAGGGTTTTAGGCCGGTAACCCCTTATAAGAGGTTTTATAAGGGGAGGGTTTGGTCCCCCTAGGCCCGGGTAAGAGGAAATTTTCCCCCCCTAGGGGAGGGTTTTAGGCAGGGAAAAGGACCTCATGCAAGGGGATAGGGAGGAAAAGGGGCCCCAAAAGGGCAGGCTAAAGGCATTTTAGGGGAGGGATAGGTCCCCTAGGCGGCATAGGCAGGGATAGGGGGCCCGGGTAAAGGGGCATCAGGTCCCCCTAAGGCAGGTATAGGCAATTTAAAGGGGAGGCCAAAAAGGGGCAAATAGGGCCCCCCCAGGGAAGGGGTAAAAGGGCCCGGTATAGGCAGGGTATAAAGGGAGGCATACAGGGGGATAGGAAGGAAAAGGGGCCCCCCCAGGGAGGGTTTAAACAAAAGGATAGGGAGGCTGGGAAACAGGGATAGGCCCCCCCTAGGCCCGGGGTATAGGCAAGCCATAGGCAGGGTTAGTAGGGGTTTTTTTAAAAAAAAAAACAGCCACTTACCTCGATTCCCCGCTACTCCCCACCCCGGGCCCTGGGTCCTCCATCTTTTCGGCACAGGGGGGTTTATTCATCAGGGGGTGCAAAAACCCGCGTGAAGACACACGCTTTTCCTTTTACCCAAACCCGGGGCAGGGCCCCGGGGTCTGCGGCCGCCCGGGGAAAAGCCCCCTGCGGAGCAGGGAGCTTTCGCTCTCTTCCCCGCAGGGGCTAAAACTACCCCCCTATTTCCTCCCGGAAAGAGTCCCCATACAGGTAAGAAAAAATTTTGCTGAAGCGGGCCCGGGCCCCAAACCCCCAAAATGTTTTGGAAACCCGTCAGCTGACTCGGGAAATTTTGCTGTACGCACCCTGAAAAGGGGCCCCCATATAAATGAAGCGGGCACTGTCGGCGCATGGGCCCCCGCACGCCCGAAACGCCACCCGTGACTCGAGTATAAAAACCCATTTCGGATTTGGGCAGGGACATTTTTTGTGCTGAAAAACTCGGTTTAAAACCAGTTTTAAAAAAGGTTTCTTTGCAGGGTTTTTTTCACACCTGCCCAAAAACTTTTTTCATCAGAAAATTTTTGGGGCCTTGCACATAGGAAATTTTTTTCTTACCCAAATTTTCCCTGCTTCTAACCAAAAACTTTTAAAAATTTACTTTTCTTTCTTCCCCCAATATACCCAAATCTTTGCAGGTGCTGTTTTCATAAAAACAAAATTTTGGGGGCCCGGCCCCTTTCTTCCATATTTGTAAAAATTGAAAAAAAACGGACCCTCCATCCAGTTCAGCCTTTTGGTTGGGTATAAGCGTTGATCCCCGAGGAAAGGGGAAAAACTCCTCTTGGGGGGTTACAAGCCAGTGGTCCCATGGGTTTGGGAAAAAATTTCCCCCCCCCTCCAAATCGGCAATCAGAATAAATCCCTAGATTAACAACCCCTTTTTCCGAAAATCTTACCCCACTATAACTTTTTAAAAAACTTTTTTGCACCCAAGGGGAAAAAGCAACCAGACCCCCTTTTTTTTTTAACCTTAATTTTGAATTCAACCCTGACAAAAATTTTTTTTGGCAAAAAGTTTTTCCCCAGTCCACTGCCCCCCTTTCATTAAAAATCCCTTTTCTAAGGTCTACATTTGT
>JAODAL010082655.1:0-11503 GCA_025379985.1 Phyllomedusa bahiana
GCGCAAATGTGAGAAACGCAGTCTACTCTACCTCCTGCCTGAAAAAAAGAGGGGGGAGCAGAGTGTATAAGGGTGTGTTTTATGGATGGGAAGAGTGAATTTAGCAGCTCGAGAGACCGTAATTGCCCAGATCCTTCACTTTGGAGCGGTCACTGAGGAGACAAGCACAGGAAAGCGGTTTCACACAGCTCCAAGCGAGTTAGCACAGGACAGCCAATCACAGCACAGTGGGCGTGTCCCGGCCAGAGGCTGAACCAAATGCAGACGGCCAAACACCGTAAAGGGGGCGTGGGCCGACGCCAGGCTGCTGAAAAGCTCTAGACACTCACAGATTAGACCATATCTGCTGTACTAAATGATTTAGGTAATACAAACCAGCATTACAGATATGAGCTTTGTAGCATGAAAACCCCTTTAATGTGTCATCTGTACCAATGTTACATCACTTGGCAGTAGCTAGCTTCCACAACCACATTATGCCCATGGACATTATGTTTCGAGTGATCAAAATAACCAGAACAGTAAAGTGTCTTTGGCCCACCAATGTCACATATTATAATTTGGTTTATTTGAATTTTTTTTTTTTTTTACCACAATGAAACCAATATAAACATTGTACAATACGGCATAAGTACACGTGGAAACTACTCTTTCTGTTGGAAACTTACTTGTCTAAGTGTCCTCCGTCATACAGCAACCAAAGTAAGCTCTAAAAAAAAAAAAAAAAAAAAAAAATTGGGAAAAAAGCGTCGTTATTGCAAACATTTACAAGTCTATGCAACACAAATTCGATCAAATTTCACTTTTAGGGGATGTTCACACGGCGTTTTTGGATACGTGTTTCAGAACCTTAAACGGATTCAAACACACATCTAACAATGTGCAGTGTGATTTACATTGCTTTCAATGTAAAACACACATTGGTGTTTAGATATGTGTTTTACATGCGTCTTTGTGATGCATCTTTCAGATCCGTTCATAGAATTGACATGTCCATTCTTGATCTGTTGGACGCAGAAGGCACCCCGTTTAGAACTATAGGGTGCGTTTCTGCTGCAGCAAAAATGCATCCAAACATGCCCCTGCGTGTTGAAAGCGTTTTACGAAGCGCTTTTGAACGCATTTTTCCGATCGAAAACGTATTAAAAAACGCTGTGTGAACAAACCCTTATGGTGCCTAAAGAATTTTGCTTAGGACTAGGCAGGGGTGCAGAGTTTAAAGGATTATATGCTGTTCATCCTGAACCACATCACAGGTGGCATTGACTACAACAATCTACAACAGCTCACAAAAACCAAAGACGCAGTCTAGAATAAGCAGGTACTGCAATTGTCCATCAGCAAAAGAGACGTCAGAACTTAGATAAAAACAGACTGAGGCATGTACCGGTTTCGGACTATAAGACACACATTTCACCCCAAAAATTTGGGAGAGAAATGGTGGTGCATCCTATAGTTGGAATGTAGTATCTCAGGCAGGAGGGGACGATACTGCGGGAAGCTGGCGCCGCTCTGTGTAAAGGGGTTACTCCATCTTTCTGCCTGAGATACTACATTCAGGGTGTATGGAGCAGGCTCATATGCTGTGCCTGCTCCATACGTGGTGCCTGTTCATTACTGCCTGCAGGCTATGGTGGGGTACATTTATCAAGGTAGTTGTGCGCCAAAAATAACATATGGTTTACGCCACATTTACTGTGTGTTTTAGACAGTTTCAGACATTCCCGCGCCTTAGCCGACAAAGGGGGCATGGCTTGGACAATGGGTGTGGCTTAAAATGCTACAAAAACGTGCCAGAATTTGTCACAGTTTGACGTAAAAGTAAGCCAACTTAAAGATAGTACAAACTTAGACTAGACAGTTCTAACCTGCACCAGATTCATCAACACTGTGATAAATGTGGCGCATTGTAAGACTGTCTAGTCTAACTTAAAACTGTTAGAAACTATTAATAAATGTGCCCTAGTTTCTCCAACTCTGTCATATGGGTGTAAGGCAGTTTGTTTGCGACAAAGCCCAAAACCGTGGATCAAGCTACATAGATGGGAGATTCATATGTGGCCAACAGGATGCCAGAAGCCCATGGGACATCAGAGTCCAGCTGGAGGAATGGTAAGCCTGCTAGGGATCCCTTCCTTTCTTCCCACTGATCATCTGGGCACCCTACTATTACTCCTACTAGGGCCCAAAGACTCACATACCCTTTGACTGACATGCACAGATGCTTCACAAGTAGTAGTTATATTTATACTACTACAGGCCTTTCCCCACAGTGCGCTCCCTCTAGAAAAACAGAGGTCGGTTTATGTAAAGAGCAGTGAGTAGCTACAATATAGCCAAGTGGTTAGCACTTCTGCCTTTCAGTATAGCGTCCTGGGTTCAAATCCCTGCAGGAATCAAATGTGGATTTTTATTTTTATTAAGGCGTACAGAGGACAGCAGTAGAATGACAGCACCTGGGGTTCAACACTCTCTCAGCAATGAGTTTGTGTGATTATGAGGTGGGAAAGAGACTGACAGTAGCTGCCTGAGAGAGGCGAGGTTATGTCTGAGTATGTGGGGCAAAACGGAGGAGCTCTCATCACTGGTCGTATCTCCTGGAGACAAGCTGTATGGATTACAAAAGTAGCAGCTAAAACAAAAATGGCACAGAATATCAATTTGCAAGCTTCCCACATCAATTTTACTTCATGGCAAAACACTTTTAATGACTGTCCATATGTCGCAGCTGTGACCCGTAGTCAGGATGCTGGCAAGCCCTAGACCTGCGTATCTGCTGATCAATCACAGGTAGAACCATCTGTAGAGATGTGATACTGGCAAGCTCAAGTAGAGAAGCAAGAGTCTGAAGGCCTGCTGGGAAAGACTTCAATTTACCTAAAGCTTGTGTGCTAGTCAAAGATGTATCTAAGCCCGCGGATATATCTCCCACTGTTGCGAACACTGCTGACATATCTCAGCCTGTTGTGCTGAATGCTATTGTGTCTAATGCTAATGCTATTGTGCCTTCTGGAAAAGTCACAAATTTATTACCGCCTGCCAGTCAGAGATGGCCAATTACCCCAATGAGCTAATGGGCAGTTTAGAAATCTGAGCTGGCTGGGCAGATTATAAAATATGATTTCAATGGGAAATCTGCGTTCACAGCATGGGATTCATTTATCAATTGAGCTGCATTCCATTTTCCTTCTTTCCAAAAATAAGATAAAGAGCACTTACTCCTTTGCTGGGATCAGACCCTCTTGCTGGCATCCAGAGCCTCCAACGGTTCAACAATAATCTCTCTATCTCTTATTTGCTTGTACTGTTCATTAAATTACCCCTTCTTGACACTGGATGTACCCATATGTCTTGTGCAGGAAGAGGTACATGCCCTGAAGGCTCAGCCAGGCATAGTGATTGACAGTTAGCAATACATAACAGTACAGCTACAGTGGGGTACAAGTATTTGATACACTGGCGATTTTGAAAGTTTTTTCACCTACAAAGAATGGAGAGGTCTGTAATTTCTATTATAGGTACACTTCAACTGTGAGAGACCGAATCTAAAAAAAGCCAGATAATCACATGGTAGGATTTTTAAATAATTTGCATTTTATTGCCTGAACTAAATATTTGATCACCTACCAACCAGCAAGAATTTTCGCTCTCACAGACCTGTTCGCTTTTTTTCTCTTTTTTTAAGAACCCCTCCCACTCTGCACGCATTACCTGCTTTAATTGCACATGTTTGAACCTGCACAAAAGACCTGTCCACACATTCAACCACACTCCAATCTCTTCGCTGTGCCAAGAGCAAAGAGCTATCTAAGGACATCAGGACAAAACTGTAGACCTGCACAAGGCTGGGATGGGCTACAGCAGCAGTCCCCAACCTTTTTTCCACCAGGGACCGGTTTTATGTAAGACTATTTTTCTGTGGCCCAGTGGGGGCGGGGTTATGGAGGGAGTTGGATGTTTAGAATATCAAACACAAAAAAACCCCCACAATAAAGTGTATACGGTGTCATTTTGGGGTATAGTATAGGGTAACCAGAATTTTTCATAACTGCAGACTGTCAGCTCTGTGGGTCCGTATTATACATGTATATAATATATGCAGTCATTATAGAGATACATATATGCAACCTGTAGTCATTAGCAATAGATACATGGCCCCCTGTAGTCAGTCAGCAGGACAATGACCCAAAATGCACAGCCAGGGCAGCTGAGTGGCTGCATAAGGAGCATTTCAAGGTCCTGGGGTGGCCTAACCAGTCTTCAGACCTGAACTCAATTAAAAACTTTTGGAGGGAGTTGAAACTCAATGTAGCCCAGTAAAGGCCCCCAAAACCTGGAAGATCTGGAGAAGATCTTTATGGAGGAGTGGGCAAAAATCCATGCTGCAGTGTGCGCAAATTTAGACAAGAGCTAGAGGAAACATCTGACTTCTGTAATTGAAAATAAAAGGTTTTTGTACCAAAACATTAAGTTCTGTTTTTCTATTGTATCAAATACTTCTTTCATGAAATAAAATGCAAATTATTTAAAAGTCATAAAATGTGATCTTCCATCATCGTCTCTGCTGAATATTTTTAATTAGTGTGCTGTATCCTGGTATATGACTGCATAGATTTCTCCCAATCTCTGTCTTGAATAATCACCCTATGTTTATTTGTGTTGCTAGTGACCCCACATAATGCCCTTGTAGTATCTCCTCTGCTGGTTTATTTGTAACTCCATAAACGTGCACGAAGGCTGTTTGGACTAAACATATATCTTTACTTCATCTTTATGAATAGGTGTATAAAAGACAGTTCTAAGACGAACACCTTAGGCAATGAAAAACATATAAATACGTGGCTGTACTTAGCTGTACTACATCTCCTTTAGGAGGTTAATGGTAGTCCCGTAGTAGACTGTTGGAGCCTATCATGATGAGATGCAGCTCAGTGCCGCCATTCAATGACGCGACGTTTCGGAAGGTACGCCTTCCTTTCTCAAGCATGCGTAGTAAGGGCACACCATCCTCTTTATTCACTGTCCGTAATCACACAGATGTGTATGTTACCTAACCTATACTAAAAATATATTGATATCACTGCTAAAAACAATACGAATAACTGGAACTTAGAGAACATGAAAAGGTAACGGAGAACATTTAGTCTAGTGCATAGGTTACAAGTAGCAACGTAGACTTAAAGATTCGTTTAACCCCTTTGGTGCGATTGTGTCCATTGTTGCAATCCAGTACGCTTCCCTCTGTAGTAACCTAGTTTTATTTTGACTTGTATCTGAGACATTCACTTGTTCAAGTACACACCAACGTAAGTCACAAATGTTATGCTGGTGTTCACTGAAATGTTTCGCTACAGTAGTCTCACCAAATTTTGTGGGTACGTCTGAGTCGTCTTTTATTTTTAAAATTTCTAATAGCACTTTTATGTTCCTCTATCCTAATTTTCACTGGGCGGCTGGTCTGTCCTATATACCATTTGCTACATGGATACTTTAACATATAGATTACATTGTTGCTAGTGCAACTGAAATTTCCTTTCAATGGTATCTCGTGCCCCTGATGTGGATGTTTGATTGTGGAACCTTTAATAATAGCGGAACAGTTGTTGCACGATAGACAAGGATGTGTCCCATTACGTTTTGTACGAAGTGTTTGTTGTCTGGGAGTCTGTACAGGGCACATATCTGAATGTATAAGGCTATTGCCTATTGTTTTGCCTCGTTTATATATAAAACGTGGTTTGTCCCTGAATAGATGTCCAAACTTGGGGTCAGATTGTAACAAGTGCCAGTTATGATTAATGGCATTTTTTATAATGTTGGAATGTTTATCGTACGTAGAAATAAAATGTAATCTTGACTGTTGTTTGTTAATTACTTTCCTTTGGAGGAACTCTTCTCTATTTTTTTGTTCTTATTTCCAAACCTATCTGTACCAATTTTTTCTCATTATAGCCTCGTTTCACAAATTTATGAACTAATTCCTGCATTTTAAGATCATACATATTGATATCTGAACAAATGCGACGTGCCCTAATCATTTGGCTTTTGGGTATGCCATAAAATGTTGAAGGGGCATGAAAGCTTGATCGATGGAGAATGTTATTGCGTTCTGTGGGTTTAGAATACAGCGTCGTTTGGAATGTATTACTGCTTAAATCCCCAATGATTTTAATATCTAGGTATTCTATTGCTGTCGTCTGTATATTTATGCTAAATTCAATCAGCGGATGACGGGAATTGAGATACCTCACAAATTCTTCTAGTTGTATCTCACTTCCCGTCCACAATAGGATGATGTCATCGACATAACGCTGCCGCATCTTTATATGTGTGGAAAACTGTGATGTATGTACATGATCTGTTTCAAACTTGATCATGAACAGATTGGCTGCACTAGGCGCGACAGGCGAGCCCATTGATGAACCTTGTATCTGTAAAAAATATTCATTTCCAAATCGAAAGTAGTTTTTTAGCAGTACTAAATCGAACATCATCATCAAAAAGGTGATATGTCTATTAGATAAAGTTACATCATGCATTAAAGCTTCTCTAACTGCCTGTGTGCCCAGATCATAAGGTACATTTGTATATAATGACAATGTCAAGTGTGCACATGAACGCGACGTCACCACACTCTGCAGTTTGAATTTTTTTGAGAAATTGTGCAGTATCTGTTAAACATGGTTTCTTTTTTATATGTTTCTGTAGAAAACTATCTATATATACTGCCGGGGACTCCAGGAGGGAGCCCATGCCTGATACGATGGGTCTGCATGGTGGTGATGTCAGATCCTTATGCACCTTTGGTACAAAATAGATAATAGGAACGCGAGGATGGGTTACTGTTAATATATTCGTAGTATTCAGGTCAATCTCAGAAGTAAATGCTTCCTCCAACAGCGTATCTATTTCTTGTTTGATTTCCATAGTGGGATCATGAGAATTTTCTATACACTTCAGCATCTAATAGATGTTCATTTGCTTTATTTAAATAAAAATTACAGTCCATGATAACTGTTGCCCCCCCTTTAGCAAATGGTATATAGGACAGACCAGCCGCCCAGTGAATATTAGGATAGGGGAACATAAAAGTGCTATTAGAAATTTTAAAAATAAAAGACAACTCAGACGTACCCACAAAATTTGGTGAGACTACTGTAGCGAAACACTTCAATGAACACCAACATAACATTTGTGACTTACGTTGGTGTGTACTTGAACAAGTGAATGTCTCAGATACAAGTCAAAATAAAACTAGGTTACTACAGAGGGAAGCGTACTGGATTGCAACAATGGACACAATCGCACCAAAGGGGTTAAACGAATCTAAGTCTACGTTGCTACCTGTAACCTATGCACTAGACTAAATGTTCTCCTTTACCTTTTCATGTTCTCTAAGTTCCAGTTATTCGTATTGTTTTTAGCAGTGATATCAATATATTGTTTTTTAGTATAGGTTATGTAACATACACATCTGTGTGATTACGGACAGTGAATAAAGAGGATGGTGTGCCCTTACTACGCATGCTTGAGAAAGGAAGGCGTACCTTCCGAAACGTCGCGTCATTGCATGGCGGCACTGGCTGCAACTCAGCATGATCGGCTCCAACAGTCTACTACGGGACTACCATTAACCTCCTAAAGGAGATGTTGTACAGCTAAGTACTGCCACGTATTTATATGTTTTTCATTGTCATAGAACTATGTCTTTTATACACCTATTCATAAAGATGAAGTAAAGATATATGTTTAGTCCAAACAGCCTTCGTGTACGTTTATGGTTTATATAGGGGAGTCTAAGCAAGGTACTCCCAATGGCTGGGACAACAACGTGTGCACTACCAATATACGGCATTGTTTGCAATAGTTGGATGAATAATTTGTAACTCCACCCATTGCTGGAAGCTGGGCCCATTGATTTATATCAATGGGCTGCACATAGCATGGTATAAAATTAGTGAGCTTGGGTCAATATTGACCAGGGGTCAGGATTACCATGTAAAGTAGTGAACCAGATATGAAAGTGATTTAGCTGAAATAAGACCGAAAGTGGGCCGAAGGGGGCTAGGAGGAACACACTTTTCTGTGGAGTCACTGTATCTAGTCTTTTTAAAAAAAAAAAAAAAAAAAAAAAACCTTATTCACCATGCTTACTTTTGCTGTCCATCTTGCAGCCATTTACCTCCTAGCTTGCCACCCAGTCATGCCCCCTGAGAAGCGTATCCACATCAGCGCCTCTCTCCTTCCCTCACCCATGTGGCCATCACATACACTCCTTTCCCTTTTCAAATACCACAAACCACCTGCTCACATAGTGCCGCACAAACGCCACTCATATTCACTGAACCATCTGCTGTATCTTTTCTGTCTCCTGCTTTTCGCTGCAGGTGACATCTCTCCTAACCCTGGCCCACCATACTTTACTGCTAACCCACTAACCTACTTGCTATTCGCTGTACATCTTTTTCAGTCCCTTTTAAATGTGCTCTGTGGAACGCCCGATCCGTCTGCAACAAACTCACTGTTGTTCATGACCTGTTCCTCTCCAACTCCCTCAATCTCCTAGCTCTTACTGAAACATGGCTCCAACAATCTGACACCGCTTCCCTTGCTGCCCTCACCTATGGCGGCCTACACGTCACCCACACCCCCAGACCGGTGAGCAGGCAGGTGGAGGAGTTGGCTTACTTCTTTGTTCACGCTGCACTTAACAAGTCATTCCTCCCGCACCCTCCCATACTTTCCCCTCCTTTGAGGTCCACTCCCTCAGACTCTTACGGCCATTTTCTCTCAGTCGCGGTTGTGTACAGACCCCCCGGCTCACCCCCTCCCCCCACCCCAGTTTCTGGATCATTTTGCTACCTGGCTCCCTCACTTCCTCTCCACCGAGATACCCACACTCATCATGGGTGATTTTAACATCGCCATTGATGACCCCATGTCTCCCTCAGCATCTCAGTTCCTTTCACTAACCTCTTCCCTCGGCCTGTTTGCAGACTCTCCCACCCACATGGATGGGAACTCTTGTTCTGGTTTTCTCCATATACTCTCTCTGATCACAACCTTATTTCCTTCACGATTATTAATTCTCAGCCTTCTCTGTACACACCTGCCCGTCACCCATTCAGAAATATCTGCCCCATTAACACCCAGGAACTCGGACACCAAACCGTCCTCGCAACCCCCAATCTCCTCCCTCTCCTGCCCTGACGTCCAAACAATATAATGAAACTCTCTCATCCACCCTGGACATACTTGCACCACTCACACACCGTACCACCAGAGTCAGACGCCCGCAGCCTTGGCACACGCCTCAGACTCTCTTTCTGCAGAGATGCTTTAGGTGTGCTGAGCGTCTGTGGAGGAAGTCAAAGCTACCTGCAGACTTTCTCCACTACAAATTTATGCTCAGGACTTACCACACTGCCCTGCATTGCGCCAAACAAAAATATTTCACCTCCCTCATCTCAACCTTACACAACGACCCTAAACGCCTGTTTGATGCCATGCATTCCCTTCTCAAGCCTAAAGCTCAGGCTTCAGTCACTGACCTCTGTGCTGAAGACCTGGCCACTCATTTCAAAGAGAAAATTGACAGAATCCGGCAAAACATCTCATCTCAAACCCCAAGCAGCACCCATCTGGTCCCTCCCCACACATCCCCCAGCCTACTCTCAGCTTTTGACCCAACGACAGAAAGTATCCAGGCTTCTCTTGTCTGCTCGCCCCACCACCTGCTCTAGTGACCCCATTCCCTCCCACCTTGTTCAGTCCATTTCTCCAGCTGTCCTCTCTCACATAACTGCAATCTGTAACCTCTCTCCCCCCACTGGGATCTTTCCATCTTCCTTTCAACACGCTGTTATAACTCCTTTACTGAAAAAGCCCACTCTGGACCCATCCTGCGCTGTCAACTACTGACCAGTCTCTAACCTTCCCTTCATCTTTAAAACCGTGGAACGCTTGGTCTGCTCTCACCTTATTATTATTATTATTATTATTTATTTTAATATTGATTCCAGGGCGCTGTACATTCGTGAGGGGCAGACATGTCTGTGGAGGAAGTAGTGACAAGTTTAGTGAAGGTTATAGGCAAGCCTGAAGAAATGGATTTTCAGGTTGCTTTTGGTGAAAGTGGAGGAGAGTCTGATGTGTTGGGGCAGTGGTTCCGAGTGTGGGTGAAGCAGGGGAAAAGTTTGGAGGGTTGTGGAGGAGTTAAGGGGGGCGGGAGAGGTCCTGTGGGACGGAGGGGCGTGGGGGGAGATATTTGGAAATTAGGGGAGATGTAGGAGGGGAGAGGTCATGGAGACCCTTTAGGCCCTGGTTTTTAGCTTGAAATGAATTCGTAGGCAATGGGAACCCAGTGGAGTAGCGAGGAGAGGGTGGATAAACGGGCAGCAGGTTAGGAGGGTTGGAGGGGAGCGAGGGGGTAGTGGGAGGCCCTGAAAGGATTTGGTAGTTAGGGGGAGATGACAAGGGTGGACCCCCGCATTAGTAGGTCATAGCCGAGGGAAAGAGCGGATGCAGAGATTTTTTTCAGGTGGGGGCGGCGGAGAGGTGAGGGGTTTTGTTTTGGGTTTTAAAAAATAAAGCGAGTCTAGGTTCCCCCAAAACGCGGCTTGTGGGGCCGGGGGAAAATGTGAGCGTTTTATTAATAGAGAGAGGGCAGGGGTAGAGTTGGATGGTGGAAGTGGGTTTATTTCTAATTTAGTTTTTAGGGACGTGATAGAAGGGGAAAAGGAGGGCCAGACAGTCAGGGGTCCCGGGGAGTAGAGAAGTGAAACCCGGGCCGAGTGTGAGTTGGGCTCACGATCAGGTGGAAAAGAAAGCCATGTAGGGATGGCGACCGAGGCCAAGGGGGTAGATAGAGAAGAGTAGTGGACCCGGAATGACCCGGGGGACACCAAAGAGAGTGGCCGGGGGGGGGAGGTGGACAAATGAGAGACCGAAAATCCGTAGTGAGTAAGAGGATATCCCGGAAAGGCAAGTCCTGGCCGAGGGGGAGAGGATTGTAGCAGGGGGAATGGTCGACGTGTAAAGGCAGAGGGGCAGGTCCAAGAGGGGCACGAGTGGGCTGAGGCTTTGCAGTTATAATCTTTGTGATTTTGGTGGGCGTTTCGGTTGAGGGGGGGGGCGAAAACCCTTGTAGTGGGTCAAGAAAAGAGTTGGGGAGAGGTGGGGGGGCAGTGGAAGAAAAAGACGGCTGCTCGGGGTTTGGGAACGAAAGGGAGCAGGAGAGGGCGATGTTGGGGAAAGGGGCAAAGGGTTTTTTTTTTTTTTTTAGGATTGGGTGATAGTAGCATGTTTAAAGGAGAAAGGGGAAAATGCCAGAGGTTATTGATAGGTGAGGAGATGGGTGGGCTGGGTGAAAGAAGCACTGAGGGTTTGGGGGAGGGGGGATGGCAGGGGCAGATAAGTGTGAGGTTGGATTTGGACAGTAAAGGGGGAACTTGTCAAGGGACCCTGGGGAAACAAGTTTTAAAGGGGGGATAAGGTTAAAGTG
>JAODAL010082656.1:0-11503 GCA_025379985.1 Phyllomedusa bahiana
TTTCTTGGCCTTTTTTTATAAAAACCCCTTCCCTTTTAAAATTGATCGTGCCCAGGGTTCTTGCGGAACGTCGTTTGTGCCCAAAAGAGGAAATTATCCAAACCCCCGGGGGGGGGGGAAAGCTTAAAATGTTTGGTTTTTAAAATTAGGGAAAGATTTGAAGTTTTATGTGTTGGGTAAGTTTTTTAAAGGAGTCTTCGCTTAAACCAAGGGGGAAAAGGGGGAGCGGGGGGGGGTGGGGGGGGGGCAAGAAACCTTTAAAGAATCGGGAAATTCCCGCTTATGTAACAGCCCCTCAAAGCTTTTTTAACAGTTTTTCTTTAAAAAATTTTCCTGATTTTGGGAGTAAACTTATTTAAACACACTTTTGTAACTGGCTTTTTGTTAGGTGCAAAACTCCAAACCCAGTTACATTTCAATTGTTCTTTTTCAATTTTCCCAAATCCATTTGTTGATTTTGCCCCCTTCAGTTACATTAAATAGGAAAAATTTTGAGGAAAAAAGTTAAAAATAGGGCCAAAAAAATCCCTTTTAAATTAACCAAAAACCATTAATAATTTTTTTAAAAAGGGGACCATTTGTTTTTTAAAAAAGAGAAATTGAAAAAAAAAAGTTTGAGAAAACCCAGGTAATTAAAATCCCAAAAAAATTAAAAAAAAAACAGATAGGTTTTTTTCACGGGGGGCCCTTTTTTTTAAGATTATTTAGAAATTTGAACAAACAATTTTTTTATTTAGGGATTTAAAATACGGATTTCCCAAAAAAATTTTAAAAAAAACTCTCCAGCCCCCAAAAAAAAAACAAAAAGCAAAAAAAAAAAACAAAAAAAACAAGAAGGGCTCCCCTCCACATGCCTTTTCCCGCACCCATCCTTTCAGGGCCCCCCCCAAACTTCAAAACACTCCCAAACCCCCCCCCTTTTTTTTCCCCCAACCCCCTCTCCCCCCCCCCGGCACTTGACCACATCCCCTGAACACCCCAAATTTAAAACCCCTTCCCCCACGGGTTCCACTAAACCTTTTGAGACAAAATGCGGGGGCAAACTTTAAAAACAAACCCGAAAATTTTCCCCTGCCCCCCACCCGTACTTCCCCAAAAAAACCCCAACCCAAAAACCCACCCGGGTCCAACCCGCAGCCCTCTGCAAACCCCCCCGCCCCCCCTTATCAAAATTCAAACCCAAACACTTTTAATTTTTAAACGCTTCCCTGTTTTTTTTCACAATTTCCCCTTCCCCCCCCCAACGAAAACAAGGGGTTTTTTGTAAGGGTCCCCGCCTCAAAAGGGGAACCGTAAATCAGCTTTATTCCGACCCTCGGCAAACCCCCCCTCCACCCCTAAAAAGGCCCTCCTAAATCCTTTTTGACAAGCCTTAAAATACCACTTTTAAACCCCTTTCCAAAAAAACCCAATTAAAAAACCCTTAGGGGGGTTAACCCCCACCAAAAAAGTTAGCAAAACACAAGCATGAGTTAAAAAAGAAAAACACTTGGGGCCAAAAAAAAGGCCAAAACCGACCCGGGCCTCCCCCCCTTTTCCCCCCTTTTCCCCCCCCCCCTCCTCCCCGCCCCCAAACAAGCTTCCTCACTCCCATGTCTCTCAAGCCATATCAATCAGCCCCCCCGCTTAAAAGCTTCCACCCCCCAGTACCCCGCCCCCCCAGGAACCCCCCCCCTACCCCCTTCCCCCCTTCCCCCCCCCCATTTACGACCGCACGCCGTACACGGCCAGCGCAGCCAGCCCGTCCCAGGTTTTGGGACAAAAAAACCTTTAACCCCCAAACCATCCCAAAGCCAAAAGCCTAATTGGGCATTCCCAGGTTTTTTTGGCCTTGGGAAATGTTGCCTTTCCTTTGGGTGGACACAGAGGGGTTCCGCCACGTCATGGCCCTTGCCTGCCCCCATACCAATGCCGAGCAGGCATTTCTTTCCAAAAAAGCCGTCCCTCCCGGCCAGCCACGTGTCTCTAAAATTTCAAGGCGTTGTCTGATCTGGGGCCAAAAAAAGTCATTGACCCCCGACACAGGACTAGTAAGCACGGCCAAGGCCGCTATATCTCTGTGACAGCTCACTGGTGAGTGGTGGATGTCCGGGGGGTGACGGTGGTCCTCAGGCTCGGCCCCCGCTCTTCAAAACCCGCAGGTTGGGCGGGCTTTTTCCCCCCCAAGGGTCCTCTGGGGGGCATCACTCCCAGAGAAACCGGGCCGGTTTTGAAAAATTAATCTGTTTTGGAGACCATCCACACCGGGTCGGGGCTGGGGGCTCCCCAAACGATACCGGCGCTGGTGGGTACAAAAACCTTGTGCCGGGGAAGGTGGTGTGCATAACGGCGAAATCGCTGGCCGCCCTTAAGATCGTTAGGCTGGACACACCCCTTGCCGGGCACTGTCATGAACCTTTCGTCCAAATTTTTTTAAAAGAGCCCCCGGGTCTGGATTGCCTGCTGAGGAAGGCCGAGGTCTGATTGCACTTCCGCCGTTCGCCACCATGTTTTCGTACCGCCTGGCGAATTCCACGTCAGCTCGGCCCCCCCTTTTCAACTGTCTCTTGTTGACGGGGCAACACCCCGGAAATTTCCCACCCTCCACATGCCCCGATTGTGGCAGCAGCGCATGCCATTACCAGTTAAGTGACAATGACCTAAACAGCGGTGGGACCTCGGGGTGTTGAGCCACCGAGAGTGGGGGGCAGGTGAAAGAGCTCGCACCATCCTGCCAGTTTTGAAAAGCCCCCAAATGGTCGGGGGGACAAGCCCTTGTCACATGAGCATTGGGGTGATCTTAGTTCGGAACGATCGTTGGACACTCTAAAAATCAGGCCCGCGACGAGGAGGAGAGGGACACAGATCGGACACGGGGCCTTTTCCCGTAAATTCCACAAGGCCCGCAGTTTCTAAATTTTATCAGCTTCTTAGGAGTGGTTGGGGAGCCCAGGGCTATGCAAGGCGACGCATCAGTTCGGGGTTTTCATCATCTGGGCAAGTCGGGCTTTTTTGAAGCTGTGCCGGAGGAAGCGGAGGAGAAGGGCGTTTTCCCTTGACCCCGACGCTACGATCCCTGCCTTGGGAAAGAGGTTGGCGCAAATTTTGGGGAGGAAAAAGATGAGGAAGATCATTTGCTAGTGCCCCTCGATCCAAGGTTTGGGGAAAATAAAGGCTCCTTCTAATGAGGTTTGGGATGCTCCATTTCCTCCAACTGACCCTCCTTTAAACCCATAAAAAATAAACAACACTTACTGGTGGCCCCCCCTTATCCCCGGTACAAAACAAAACTCAGCACTTTCTTTCCCACCCCCCCAAATAAGAGAAAAAAGCAGGAAATGGAGCCCCTTGCTGATTGATAAACGGAGACATCGTTGCATCGTTCTGCTTCAAATGTCCGGTGGAAAACATCAGCGAGGTGAAGCATAGATTTTGCAAGTACCGTGCGGCGCAGCGGAAAGGGCAGAACCAATGGTACCCTGGCAATCTTTATTTACCCCCTCACCAACGCATGCAATGCGGCCACACAAAAACCCAGAGCCCAATTTAAATCATGGTGCCGATATTGCTCTAAACCCCGATGTTTTTGTTGTGTTCCGACCCAATAGACTTCTGGGTATCCAAAATGAACGAATGGCCCGGGCTCGCTCGCCAGCCAAAAAGGGTTTGTCCTGCCCAGCGCCAGGTCATATCTGGCGGACCCCTTTAGCACAGCTGGTGGAGTCATTACAGACAAACGCATTCGCTTTCCACAGATAAAAGTGGATCATTGACTTTCATCAAAATGAATCGGGGGTGGGTCTTGATGATGTGTGGGCCCAATTTCCGAGGTCACCGATTTGTTGCCGTCTAATTCCCAAATTTCCCCTCAAACGAAATGGTCCTCTTGAAAACTTATTTTTAAAATGATCATTTCTTACTGCAATTTTTTTTCTCTTTCCCCAAAATTTCTTTTTTCGGTTTTTGCTGTGAGGGACTGTAAAAAGACAGCAAGGGTTTTATGCAACACCCGTATTCCATTTTCTCTCTTTTTTTTAAAGTTTTCGCATTGTCAAAGGGTTTTGAGGGCATGTTGCTGTGAAACAGCAAATCATGGGCCTTTGGAACAGAAAGTGGGTTCTAATGGCTTTCCCTCACAATTTTTAACAGTGGCTGAAATTATTTTATAATTTTTTTGGTCTGCTGCTTTGAAATGCAGAAATAATACAGGTACTATTATAAAAATTTTTTTTTTTCTAAAAGACATTTGTTTTTCACAATTTTCAAATGGCTCAAGGGTGATGTGCTGTCAAAACAGGAATAGGTAGGACACTGTTAATGGGCCATATTCCAAAAAAGACTTGTTTTTTCAAGATCTTTTAAATAGCATCAATCCCCGTATTTAGAAACCCCTTAATACAATAAAAAAAGAGAAAAAAAAGACATGGTGGGATTCCCTCCTATTTTAAAAAAGTGTTTTCTAGAATTAAACAATAAAAAAATTGATGTACAAAATAGCGGTAAAAAAAAAAAAATCCTCTGAATTGACAAGGGAGGGAAGGAAGACTTGACCAGATGAGGTTTTTCAAGGACATGGGGTATGGTCATAGACAGAGAACGAAGACAGGGGCCCCCTTTCCTCCAGACGTTATAAAATGAGAAAAAGAATGCCCAAGAAAAAAGGGGACCGGGGGAACAGGGGGCGTTAACCACCATATTTCCAAGTGAAGCTCAAATTGGGCCACACTCATAAGGAGGGGGAAGCACTACCCATGTCTTTACTGTTACTAGGAAGGGTGGGAGGTCTTACCTCACACTTCCGCTTCCGCACTCTGCTTTACACTTCTGTTTTTTTGTTGCGCGCCATAAAAGGGCATTTTTACCGTGTTAATAGATAGGAGCCCCTGGGCTCTCACCGCACCCACTGTAAACCCGGGCCCCCGGGGCCCGGACCCCCCTGTTAACAATGACTGACGCGCATGGTCTCAGTTAGGGGGAGTCGGAGAGCTTCAAAATTTTTCTAAAAAAAAATTTTTAAAAAATGATTTCTGTGAGGTTAAGTAGTGTCAAAAAAAGGGGGTCCAGGGCTGGACAAAAAATTGCACAATTTGAGGCTTAAAATTTTTTTGGGGCTTGAGTCACTAAGGAGTCGCATCATTTGACTCCAGGGTGTCTGTCCCTAATCACTGAAGAAGGATTTTAGGAAAAATAAACCATTTAAATGATTGGCTGAATCAGTTCAGAAACCAGGAGGGCAAATGCTTCTCAACTAAGAAGTTTTTGGGGAAGATTAAACCATTTTATTACTTATGGGTGTGTGGCGAATTAACACATCCACACGTGTAAAAAAATACCTTTAAAAACTGCAGGGGGGGGTGTATGTTGTATGTTATCACACTTGAAAAAAAAGCAAAATGATAATAATGAAAACTAAAATAAAACTTCCCTAAATAAATTCTGTAAACAAATGTCATTTCCCAAAAATTTTACTAAATGACATCACTGTACAAAAAAAGCATATGCCCTTTTTTGGGTTTTGGGGCAAACGGTTTTTGGGGGCATTTTGCGGGACAGGACAATATAGTCAAAGCCAGTGAAAAAAAAAATTTGGGTTTTAAAGACTCCTTTTTTTTCCCGCACTTTTTTAAAAATAGGGGTTGCAGGTTTGGGGCTCATGCTGTGCTAGGACAGGGATGCTTTGTCCAGTGAAACAAAAGGTGGTTAAAAACTCCTTTTCCCCCGCACTTTTAAATCTGGGGGTTTATGCAGGGTTTTTGGGGTCATGCGTGGCCCAGGGCGGGTATGTCAATTCCATGAAACTAAAATGGGGTTGAAAGACCCTTTTTCCCGCACTTTTTAAACGTGGGGCAACATTTAATTGTCATACTGTGGGACAGAACGGGATATCAAAGTCCAGTTTAACTAAAATGGTGGTTTTAAAGACCTATTTTTCCGGGACTTTTTGATTGTGGGTAGACAGTTTTTAAAGGTCATTCTGCGGAAGGACAGATATAGTCAATGTCCAGTTCAACTAAAAAGGTGGGTTTAAAGACTCCTTTTTCCGGGCCCTTTTTTTAAAACTGGGGGTCATGAGGTTTGGGGGTCATCTGCGTTTCCCGGCAGGGTTTTTAATATCCAGTTCAAGGTAAAAGGGGTTCAAAACATACTGCCTTTTGGGGGCTTTTTTATTTTGGGGGTTAGGTTTAAGGGCAGGCGGTTACAAGACAGGGGTAGTAAAGGTCTGTGACTTTTTTTCTGGGCTTTTATAACCTAAGTTGTTGCTTAAGAGTAGCAGTATCCATTTGCTGTTGTGGATGTTAATTTCCAGTTCTCCAGCCCTGTTAGGGGGTAATAAAAGGTGTTTTTCCTCCCCATAACTTTAATGGGATCGGCGATAATTATTATCGACTATCGGAAATCGTCTGAAATTGCCGATATCGACTATCGACCCGATGACAATAGTCAACGTAATTGCTCATCACTAGTTATAAGGACAATTTCTTTTTTTTTGATTAACTGTTTTTATTGGAACAGTTTTATATAATCACAGTAGCAGTGAATTACAACATATATTAACAGGCATCCAACTGTGCAATAAAGATTCGATAAAGAACCACAGTAAAAAGCCAAACTACATTAACAAGCCAAATATCGGATAACCAAGCTAAGTATAATCATTAAACAAGTTTTTACACATATTCAAGTTGTCCATAGTTTTTGTTGCTAACACTAAAGAAACTAAGATTAAGTGAAGTTCGACACAAGACGGGACACAATAAGGGAGGGAGGAAGCAAGGGGAGCATCAGTGAATAAGTGGACATAATTTGTCAAAACATATCAATCAAGGACTATCCCAGGTGCATTAATGGACCCTCAACTCAAAAACCTTTTTCAATCACATATATATCCCATTGAGACCAGACTTCATAAAATAAGTCTAATGTATTGTTCAAAGATGCAGTCAAATACTCCATTTGTCGAATATCTTTAAGCCTTTGGACCAAATCCCGAAGAGAAGGAGAGTCTCGCCTCTTCCAGAATAGGGAGATAAGACATCGCCCCACGGTGAGAACATGTAAGACCATTTTCAGCGTGCATTGTTTGATCGGGGATGATGTTAAATTTAGTAGATAGAATAAGGGATCCAGAGGAGCCTTCATCCCCATTATGTCTCTAATAAGAGATTTTACTGCCTTCCATAAATCCCGGATTTTGGGGCATTCCCAAAAGATGTGGAAAATATGCCCAAGGGCTGAGTGACATCTCCAGCATATATCCGGAACAAGCGGATTCAGTTTATGCAGGACAGATGGGGTATAATACCACAGCATTAATATCTTATACTGATTTACCCTGTATAAATTGCAGCGCGATGTCTGAGCTGCCCTCGTCCATATTGTTTGCCATTCCTCCTCCGAGATAACTCTCTGGGCATATGTCTCCCAATTAGCCATATATTCATGTTTGTTGGGACAATCTGGGGTTCATATATTTCTGAAATTAAACCTTTAGCAGAGCTGCTTGTTTTGCAAAGCAATTCAAATTTTGTAGGTTGGGGGACTGTGTAAGATCCTAAAACCTTGTGTAAAAAGTGCGTAATCTATATATAAGAGTACCTACAAGAATCTGGTAAGGAAAAAATCAGTTTCAGTCTTTCAAACATCATGAACTCCCTCGAAGAGTGTTCTACCAAGTCCGCAGCATGAAACAATTTATTGTCAAACCAGACCCTCATGAGGGGATTATGTAGACCTCCTTGGAAGGCTGGATTAAACAGAAAGGAGGTCAGTCCCGAAGAAGGGGAGCAAAGATTAAATAACTTTGCACACTTCCACCAAATTTCCCTTGTCAGTGCCATGGGCCCTAATAGGGGCATAGCCGGCATGGCCAGGGAGGTATTCCATAGCAGAGAGTTTAGGTGTGTTGGGGTGATCCATAGTTTTTCCAACTCAGCCCATCTAGAGTAAGCCAGCAAAGATGACCATGCTGGGATGCGGTGCAGCTGAGAAGCCCAGTAATATTTCAGTAAGTCTGGGACTCCCAATCCACCCCCACTCTTTTTAGCCAGGAGTACAGATTTTCTAATGCGATGTCTGCCGAATGCCCAGATAAATTTTAGTAAGGAAGCCTGGAGGGCTTTGAGATCATGTAAGGGGACCGGGATAGGAAGTGTTTCGAAGAGGTATAGTAATTTGGGAAGGATTGTCATCTTAATTGCAGAGATTCGCTCAAACCACGAAAGAGGTAAAGCCCTCCACTTTTGCAAGTATGCACGGATCTCCGCATATATTCTAGGGAAGTTTTGTCCATATAGGGACGGATAATTTTTAGTCAGATTAACTCCTAAATATTTTATAGAGATTCCAATTATAGTGGTAGTTAGCCTTTAGAGAGTCCAATTCCCCTTGGTCTAGATTTATAGGGAGAGCTTCGGTTTTTGTCATATTAATTTTGTAAAACGATATGGCCTGAAAAGACTGTAAGAGAGAGTGAAGATTTGGCAGAGTTACGTGTAAGGAGGTGAATGTCAGAAGTATGTCATCAGCGACTATAGGTGACAGCCCTGCCTCGTGCCATTGGCCAATTTAATCATAGTAGAGGTCGTATGCGGTAACTTTATAGTGGCTGACGGGGATGAGTATAGTACCTTTAGAGCCTCCATAAAGGGGCCGACGAAACAAAACCTTCTAAGTGTCGCCATCATGTATGACCAATTCATACGATCGAACGCCTTTTTGGCGTCAAGGCTTAGCATCAAGTCAGAAGAATCCAGTCTTTTAAGTGCATCTATTAGGCTGATCGCCCTCCTCGTGTTGTCCCCCCCCTTGGCGACAGAGGACGAACCCAACCTGGTCCTTGTGTATCAATCGGGGAAGCCACGTAGCCTGCTGATCTGTTAGGATCTCCGTAAATATTTTGAGGTCTGCATTTAATAAGGCAATTGGCCTATAGTTGGCTGCTTCCATAGGGTCTCTATCCGGTTTCGGTATTAAGGTTATGTACGAGTGAAGAAAGCTGTTGGGTATCGAGCTACCTGTCAGTATTGAGTTATAGATCTGTAATTGAAAAGGAGCGAGTTGTTGTGTAAAAACCTGGTATAAGAGGTTCGTAATGCCATCAGGCCCGGGAGACTTCCCCTTTTTCAAATTTTTAAGCACCTCCTTAAGTTCATCCTGTGCATTGGGCGCCTTTAAGGCCTCTATAGCTTCTGATGGGAGCGGGGGGAGGCTGCATTTAGCAAAGAATTGATTGAATACTTGTTCTCTCTCTATCTGGGCAGGAGGCAGGGTGTCAGGGAGGGAGTATAATCTTGTGAAGTATGCATGAAATAATTTTGCCACTTTCTCTTGATCATGTATGACCTGGCCCGTCTCGGATTTCAAGGCATGTGGTTGCCGACGAACTGCATCGTCTCGAAGTTGCTTTGCCAACAGGGAGTGTGCCTTGTTGCCCTTCTCATAATAACGCTGTCTAGAAAAGATCAAGAGTCTCTCTGTTTTCCCAATTGCCAGAGCAGTTGGGATCATAAGTCCAATATTTTTCTTCATTTAGTTCTGGTCGGGCGAATACCTAGAGAGGACTCCAGGGCCGCTAATTGAGATTGCACCTGTTCCAATTGCAACCGCGCATCTCGTTTGACTCTCGATCCGATTGCAATACAGTGACCTCGTATAACGGCCTTATGGGCTTCCCAGAGAGAGAATGGGGAAGAGACAGACCCTTCATTGTTGGCAAAGTAACCACTTGTGCCCTAATTTGTTCTCGGGTGTTGGGAATTTTAATTAAACTATCATTGAGTCGCCAATGGCACCTACGAATGGAGTTATAATCCGAACGCAGGGTCAGTGTAATGGGGGCGTGGTCCGACCAGGAGATATGCCCAATATCAGCCGTGGCCATATGTCTCAGTGCTGGTATATTCCCAAGGAAATAGTCAATCCTGGAATGTCAGTTATGGGAGTGTGAGAAAAAAGTGTAACTACGCCCTGTGGGGTGGGCAATTCTTCATAAATCAAATAACCCAAAACGCCTTATCTTCTTAAATTCTCTAGAAAGATTAGTCTGGATGTGATCGGGTGTCTTCTGGCGATGATGAAGTCTGTCTAACTGGTCTGAAAATGCTAGGTTCAAGTCTCCTCCTAAAAGAAGCATTGAGGAGGAAGATCTCTGTAGCTTAAGAAGAACTCGCTTTAGAAACCTCAATTGTGAATGATTCGGGGTGTAGACATTACATAGGGTAATTGGTGCTCCCTAATTATAAGGAATTTTTCAAACAATTTATAGGCTATCCTTCTACAGTGGGGAAGATTAATCACATGTGGAAAACATTTTAAACAGTTCACAATCTTCACAGGAGTGGAATCTAAAGATTAAACAGTGAAAGGCTCAGAGACATTGTGGGCAGCATGGCTTAAATTTGCAAGGTTGCATTTGAACAAATCACAAGACTTCTGGAACAATGGATCACAAGTTCTATTGTGGCTGTGCCAGAGAAAGTGTCATAAAATGTGTCAAAGTGTTGTAGTGTGTCGAATGCATATTTAATGTGGAAACTTTAGACACTTTGTAAAACCTATCTGACTTGAGGGCAAGGCGCAGCAGAAAGTGGGTTTGGCTCGACTGAAAAGGGGGCATATTCATATTGCAACTGTCAGGGACAGTCAGAAACTCACACAAAGACACAGACAAGTGAGTCCTGACTCTGATCCCAGCCCCTATCCCTGCCTTTTGGGGAACCCGACTCCTTAACAGGCCAGCCCCAACCAGAAGACTGATGGATGCACTAACAAAGGTGCAACACAGACAAGGACAAAGGGCAAACAAACCCCAGAACAGAAACATGTGGTCAAACGGTTTCCCAGTCGGCAACAGAACGGCAGTGAGGTACAAAATTAGGCAAAGGGATAACGGAGTCCAAGCAGAAGGTCAGGTACACAAAGAAATGGGCAAGCAGAAGCGCAGGCGAACAACAGGGTAGGAAGACCTATAGCAGGCCAAGAGGGAAGGAATCAGTGACTATAAATAGGGAAGGGAAGAAGAAGAGCAGAAGTGATAGGAAACAGAACCTCTCAATGACCAAGAGACCTGATTAACCCAAAGAGTGCTGGAAGGTTCTAGGCCACGGGCATTGGCCAGAATTCAATTAGTGTCCTAGGTTAAGGACAGTGTTCACACAGAAGAAGGGAATAAAGCAAAGCCGCAGTTATGGTTGCAGCGGCGGTCGCCGGCGACCAGAGCCAGATGATACAAATGTGACAGTAACATTCTACACCAGAAATGTGTCAAAACTCTGCTGTAGAAAGTAAGCCAAAAAGCCAGACAAGTCTAAAAATGCACAAAATTTATTAGACATGGGTTACTGTGATAAATATGATGCACTGTCTGTCTGAGTTTACACTCTCTAACTTTTAGACAAAAGTAGTAAATGTGGGCCAGTGTCCATCACAACTGTGATTATATTCTATGTTTGGTTTTGCCAAATACCTCATGCCTAAAATCAAGCATGGGGAAATTGGGGCAATGATATGGGTTTTTTTTTTTCCC
>JAODAL010082657.1:0-11503 GCA_025379985.1 Phyllomedusa bahiana
CAAAAAATCAAAAAATGTAAATGAGTGCACGCCCCCTTTACCGGGATCGGGGTCGGGGAAAATGAAAAATAGAAAAACGGGGGCAGCATTTAAAAAAAAAAATAGAGGTTTAAGGGTACCCAAAAAAACAGAAAACTTTTCGGCCTAAACAAAACCCTTTTTAAAGGGCTGACCAAACTGCTGTAAGTGAGTATATATGGGAAAGTGACATCTTCAATTAAAAAAGTAAAACAATCACAGTGTTTTTAAAAAAAATTACAGTGGTTTAAAATCCCGGTGTACATAAGAAACACGTGAAAATTTACAATGCAAATCGAAATTCAAGGCCCAAAAAGGGTTAAAGTCATATCCAAAAAAGGGGTTATGATCATATACGCTTGAAAATCAAAGTTTTACATAAAGGGAAAGGGACAGGGGGAAGCGATGACGGGCTTGATTAAACATAATATTCCCTCACTAGAACCGGATAACACACAGCACACTTTTCCCCAAAATTTTGGGAGTTTAAGGGGGCTTCCTCGATTGCCCTTTCCCTTTAAATTAAAATATTTTCCTTTCCAGAGTTACACCCCCCCCCCCCCGGTGCGCTAGATTTTTCCCCCGGGGTCTTTGTGTTTTCAAAAAACATCTTTCCCTGTAAAATTTGGGCCCAAAAAACTGGCTTTTAAATTTTTTTTTTTAAAAAATGTGTTGCTTTTTTAAAAATTTTTAGGTCTAATTTTTTTGTCATTAATTTTTATTTATTTTATTCTCAGAAGGTAATACCACTGAGCGGGATCCTCTGTCCCCAAATTTTCCCAAATTTGATTTCTTTTGGATCTTCGGCTTTTGGGTGAATTATTTGGCGTTGGGCTTGTGTCTTATTTTTGAAAGGTCTTAGGGAATTTAGCGCTGTCATATTTTTAAAAAAGCCCCCCTATTTTTGGGTGTCTTTTAAAGGGCTGGCAAAGGTTTTCGTCATTAATTTGGGGGGGGTTTTTGGACTACCCCATTTCCCGTTGACTTTTTTTGCCCGGGGGTTTTTTTCCCTGGGGTTTTTTGTTAAGCATAAGGTGACAGCCCATCTTTTTTGGGGTTAATTAATTTTTCCCTTTTTTAAAAGACCGCACATAAAAACTTGATCATTTATAAATACTCTGTTAGATAGTCCACAGGGTAATATCAGAGTGTGTAGATCGATTTTTCCCAACCCACTATTGTGGCCCTTTAAAATTTCCTTAAAAAATATGTATCGTGATGCTCGTAAATGCTTCTTACCCGGGGATGTCCGTTGCAGCACGCAGGTGCGGGGTTTCCATGCTTGGGGGCATGCTCATTTATTCAGCTTTTGCCGTGTTTCTTTCCTTCCCGGTTCTTGATCCTTATGGCGTGGCGTTTTTTGGGCCTGCCGCGCTTTGGGAAAGCCCTTTCCCTCAGGGGCTGAAACAGTGTGCTGTGTGTTTTCCCGGTTCTAGTGGAATATTATTTTTAAATCAAGTTTGTAAATTTCCCCTTAAACCTTTTCATTTCCTTAAATGTAATAACTTTGTTTTTCATGCTGTTTTGATCATGAACCCCTTTTTTGGATATGACTTTTAAAACATTTATGACATTTAAATTTGCGTTTTCCATTGAAATTTACACATTGTTTTCTTATGAAACACACGGTATTGTAAACCACTGAAATTTTTTTATAATCACTGTGATTGTCCATTTTTTTAAATTGTTTGACGTAAATTCCTAATAAAATCACTTACTGACTTTTTTGGTTTCGTTTAAAAAAAGGGCCTTGTTTGGGGCCGAAACGTTGTTTTTTTTCTTGGGGTTACATTAAACCTCTTTTTTTCTTAAAGGGTTGCTGCCCCGTTTTTCTATTTTTCAGAGAGTGGCACAATGCACAGTGTGGATGTCACGGCACCAGAAAAAGCAAACATGGGGGTCATAAAGTGGACAATGACAAGTGTGGAGGTGGGTGGCAATACAAATCCAGGTAAGGGGTTGGGTGGCGATGGAGAAACTGTCAGCAGATTTATGGATCAGGGGGGTGGCGGATCGAATGTGGCTGGGGGCAGGTGTTTAAACCCAAAGACTCATTTCTCACAGTTTGGGTGAGGCGTCTGGTTATGTAGTCTGACGCCTGGGGCTTTGGTGTGGGGGAAATCCTACCGACCCAGCCGATTCATCTTGAAAAGGTCAGTGTTCACATTTCCCCAAATGGACAAGCGGGTTTCCCTTGGGGGGTAACGAGGGCCCCGCCGCACGAACCCCCGTTTGATGCCACATACTTGCCGTGCAGGACACTTCTCCACTGCAAACTCGGCAATTGGGCCACACATCCGTTTGGCTGCCCATAGCCCCGCGGATCTTCAAAAATGGGGTGGCGGTGTGTCCAATAGGCCCCACCCACTGTTGGTCAGGGACTGCTCAGGCCCTGCTGCGCTGCGGTAACTACCTCCTCACAGGCGATAAAGGGAAGTGCTCTTTCAGTGACCCCAGATTTAAAGTTGCTGCTGATGGAGGGGTACTGCTCCTCACCCCACCTTCCCACAGCCAGGCAGTAGTCGGGGGCATTAGGTGGCGCTAAAAAAAAACCCCCGTCAGCCCTGCAGCGAGGGCGATGCCGCACATAGGCACGGCCAACTGACTAGGGGGTTTTCCCCCTAAGTATTTGGTTTGTCCTCCTCTAAAAGCTGGGAAAAAGGCCCCCATTTTGGAAAGGCAGCGAGGGTCCAAAGGGGTGGAGAGCCAGAAAGTCATCCCTCTGCCGGATGCTGACTATTCGGCTGTAAATGCCAGGCAAATCGCATGCTGCGGGCCTCTGCACAAAGGGTCCCAGGGGCCCCCTGCCTCCATCTCCACTTTTTACTGCCCGGTCTTGGGCATCTGCCTCTTTCCTATTCCCATCTACCTCTCAGTGCTCCCCTCCCCCTCCTTGTCACCCCGGGGGAAAATCCACCTATTTTCCCCGACAATGTTCTGCTCCCAAAGTCCTCCTCTTCCTCCCCCATTTCAGCCCCACCGGATCATGTGGCCCCGGATGTAGTCGCCCGTCTCCAGTCCCCCGCCCCGCAGATTTTTTAGCATTGTTCCAGGATATGAAGAGTGGAAAGTGTTATTCATCCCCATCCTGGGCTGACAAAAAAAGTTTCCTCCCCGAAAAGGCCCCAACAAACGGCCGGTGTCAGCATGAGCTGCCAAGGCTGACATCAAGACATGGGGATATCCTGTCCCCGGGATCATCAGAAAATCGTTAACGGCTTTCTCTGTTTCATACATCGTCCAACAAGGTGCAGGCTGGGAGATTCAACGGGGTGGAAACATTGCATATCAGTGGTTTTAGGGGAGGTCGTTCTCCGCTGCAACTCGAGGAGGGTGTTCCTGGCTTTGTAGAATGGATAAGTGCAATGCACAATTTCCTGCCATTTTCAAATCTTCTGAGATCGGTGGAAGACTTCAGAATCTTTTCACAACCTATTGAACACATGCGCCATTCCGGGGGCGCATGGACCATCCCTCCCTCGTGCAGCACGGACACGATTTACTCCCATTGGTCTGTCACCATGGGTTTCCGAATTGCAGTTGGCTCGGCAGAAAGCCCACACATCAATTTCTTCTGCATGACGCGGAGCAGTTCCTCCCCTGTTTACTTTCGTTCGCCGAGGCAAGCCCAGTTTATAACTGCGTGACACCGCTGTGCCCTACACATGTGGTAGATGAGTAGTCACTTGTGAGGCTGAGATGGTGTGGTGGTAGGAGGGAGAGGAGGAGGCGGACCGACATGTGCACAGGAGCCGCAGTTTGACAATGTGGAGGAGAAGCGGCGTCACGCTTCCAAAGTTCCAGTGTACCTGGGCAGGAAGCACATTCTCCCAATGGGCCGTTAAAGGACAAGTACTGGCCCTGACCGTAGTTAAAGCTCCCAGAACTCCGCGCTGCCGTGCACCTTGGAACAAACCGTTAAAAAAAAATAATAACTCAAGTACTGGCCAACTTCCTGTTCTAAATATTTATGAAGTGCTGTACTGCCTTTTTTGAAAAAGAAATTACGGCTTTGGAACTCTCCATCTCGCGCTCGGGCACAAGCCATTAGTTCATCGGAATGGAGCAGAGTCCACCCTTGGAAAGGGAGGGACTGCAATAACAACAACTTGGACAGGAGCACGACTCATCTAGCGGCACCTTAGGATGATGGACGCATACTGTTTGTCACTTTCAATCGCCTCGCTGAATCACAGCTGGCACCACTTGAGTAACGAGAGCTCAGGATCATCTGGAACCGGGAATGATCGGCAAAGAAGAAACAGCTCCCTTCTGAAGAGTGGTGGAGCCTTGAACTGGCTTAGCAATGGCATAGACGTCCACTGGCCGCTGCCTTGCTTGCTGCGGTGGCAGGATGGACCACACACTGAGGCCACTTTCCTTTCTCCCAGGCCACCGATGGTGACGCTGCAGTTTGTTTGACGCACGGCCATGTTGCCAACGTTATTCTCCCCTGGCCACGCCTCAACATTCTGCCCACAGATTCTACATAACCCATATTTCGGCTCCTCCGGTGTCTTAGTAAATAACTGCCACACACGCGATACTGATTTTAATCGCCAACGCTCTGCACTGAGGACTACTGCCGCCGCTGCCTCGATGAGCCCCGTGTGCCTGCTACTTTCTTGGACCTGCGAAGCGGGTTTTTTCTACCCCGAGGCCACGTTGGCTCCCGCCCTCACACTGCTGCTAACCACTGCTGACTCATGCCACACACCCACTTAGCTGGCTGTGCCGCTGCCTGACTCCGCAAGCAGGCGCCCTTCTTTTTTCTGACGATTATGAAGCCCTTGCCTCACCCGGCTCCCAAGATGCGGTCGGACTACATCATCATCGATTTGTGTTTTCATTAATCACTGCTTCCTCATCACCGGTCCTTGTATGGCAGAGGCTGACCCCTCCAACATGAACCTCCCATGCCACTCTCTCACATCTATACGTTGCGCCTACTGCAAGAAGCAGGGGATATTGGCCCATTCTTCGCTGTACTAAAATTGAGTTCTTATAGTAGGAGATATCATTAGCAGCCGTGCAGCACCTTCCCTAATCAGTACAGTGAAGCTTGTATGAGCGCCAGTGTCCGCGCCCAGTACTTATATAGAGCGGTGACGTCCACAGAATCCCACTGTCTCTGATTTGGCTTCATCTCTGCACATGTCATGGTAGGTATGCCCTTCTTCCTCCCAGAGTTTCTTGCCCATGGTAACGCATGTGCTCGCAGCCAAGATTTTTTTTGTTTTTTTTTTTTTTTTTTTTTTTTTTTTTTTTTTTTTTTTTTTTTCTTTTTTTTTTTTTTTTTTTTTTTTTTTTTTTTTTTTTCCTGAAAATTCTAAAACGAATTCCACTTCGTTATGAATCCAATTCAGCCCACTCTAGTCACGCCCTCATCTGCCTCAACCGCCTCTGTCCCCTCCGTTCCTCAGACCAAGATCTACTATTGGTCTGGGCTCAGCGCCACTATAACCTGTATATCGAGGATGAACAATATGAGGAGGGCCTTCAGCAGCTACTGTGCAGCGAAGAATGGGGACAATATCCCCTGCTTCTTGCCAGTAAGGCGGCAAAGTATAGATGTGAGAGTGGCATGGGAGGTCATCGTTGTGAGGCTCACGCTCTGATTACCAAGGACGTGTGATGAGGAGAGCAGTTGACGATGAAACAAACAAATCGATGATGATGTAGCCGACCGCAGTTGGAGCAGGGTGAAGCAAGGCTTCATCATCGTACAGGAGAAGAGGGCGTCATCTTGAGCGCCAGCCACGCGCAGCCAGCAATGGGTTGGTGACCGTGAGTCAGCAGGGTAGCAGCAGTGTGAAGTTGGAGCCAAGCGCCCACGTGGTAAAAAACCCGCTTCACAGTTCCAAGAAAGTAGCGGCACAGGGGCTCAGCCGAGGCAGCGGCGGTAGTATCACTCAGTGCGAGCGTTTGTGGTAAAATCAGATACTCGCGTGTAGGCAGTTTCTTTGCTAAGACACCGGAGGAGCCGAATATTGTATATGTTAAATCTGTGGGCAGAAATTGAAGCGTGTCCAGGGAGCTAACGTTGGCACCACGGCCCTGCGACAACACATGCAGCGTCACCATCCGGTGGCCCTGGGAGAGACGTGGCTCAGATGTGGTGGTCCATCCTGCCGCCGCAACAGCAGCACGGCCCAGTGGCACTCATGTCCATTGCAGCCAGTCAAGGGCTCCACCACCTCACTTCAAGGGAACTGGTATCTCTTTGCCATCATCTCCCGGTCCAGATGCTCCTGTCCTCAATACTCAGGGGCCCGTCAGCAGCCCGTTACGAGGCGATTGCAAAGAGAAAAGATGCCCCAACCACCCAAAGGTCAAAAGTGACCGTGCTCCTTTCCAAGTTGTTTTATGCAGTCCCTTCCTTTCCAAATGGGGGACTCTGCACCGTTCAGAGAAGAAGGGTTTGTCCGAGCGAGAGGGAGATTTTCCAAGCCGTAATTATTTTTCCAAAAAGGCAGTACCACACTTCATAAAATAGTAGAAAGAAGGGGGCCATCTTGAGCTTATCGTTTGTTCCAAGGTGCATGGCAGCGGGGGGCGTCGAGCTGTAACTAGGTCAGGGCCAGTACACCCTTTTAGGGCCCACGGGGTGATGTGCTTCCTCCCCAGGCACACCAACAACTTGGACGGGAGCCCGCTTTCTCCTCCCTTGTCAAACTGCGGCTCCGCCCCAAATGTCGCCTCCTCCTACTCCACCCCACCACCATCTCAGCCCCACAAGTACTGCTCCATCTACCACTGCGTGGCACAGCGGTGTCACGCAGTTCTACACCTGGTTGCCTGGGCAAAGGAAGTCACCAGGGAGGAACTCTTTCCCCTCCAGTAAGAAATCGATGTTGGCTTTCTCCGCGCCAAAATGAAAAACGGAAACCCTGGGACGAAAAATGGGGTAACATTGTCCCCCGCTGCACAGAAAAGGGGGGTGGTCCCTTGGGGGCCCTCTGGGCACATGTTAAATTTGGGTTTTGAAAAGGTTCCCGAATCTTCCACCGAACTTCAGAATATTCTGAAAATGGCCAGGAAACAGTGCATGCACTTTATCCAATTCCTAAAAGCCAGGAACAACCCCTCTCGGTTGCAGCGGCAAACGGCCTCCCCCAACCACTCTGATATGCGATGTTTCCACCCATTGGAAACTCCAGCCTGCACATGTTGGACCGACTGTATATGACAGAGCAAAGGCCATTAACGATTTTTTGGATGACCAGGCTACAGGATCTCCTCTGTGTGAACTTTTGATGTGCAGCGAATTGCAGCTCATGCGTGACACCTGGCCGATTGCTGAGGCCATTCCGAGGGGGCCACGTTATTTGAGTCAGTCGCCAGGATTACGGGATGAATAACGTGCATTCCAACTGCATCATGTACTGGAACATATACTGAAAATCTGTCCTGGGCAGGGGACGGAACTGTGGCGACTACATCTCGCGGCCACATTAACCCGGTGTGTACTGAACTGGAGGAAGGAGGGGGAAGGGGGAGGAGGGACATTTGAGCAGAAGCATGTCCCTGGTAAATGAGTGAATTTTTCAACCCAGGTGACAAGAGGAAGAGCTGAAGCAGCTGGAGAGAAGAAAGATGGAGAATGGAGGAAGACGAGGCAGATTACCTGCAAGCACCGTGGCAGTATACAGTGAAGATGGAGGCAGGGAGCCCCTCGGAGTCCACTTGTGCAGCTGGGCCCTGCAGCATGCTATTTGCCTGGCTAGTCACCATCCGGCTGAGGATGACTTTGGCTCTCCCCCAGGGGACCATCGCTACCGTTCCAAAATGGGGAGGAAAACAAACTCAAATACTATGGGAAAATCCTCTGTAGTCATTGGCCGGCCTTTTTGCGGCATCGTCCCTCCTCTGCGGGTCTGCCCCGGGGGGGTTTTCAGCGTCCGTACATTTGCCGTGGCTGGGGAAAGGGTGGCGGGTGGAGCAGTCCCAGTCCATCGCAGCAAACCCTAAGTTAATCACTGATGAGCATTTTTCCTTCACCCCCCTAGTGGGAGGGCAGTCCCCAGCAGCACAGCAGGACTGAGCAGTCCCTTTAACCAAAGGTGGTGGCCTACTTGGACACACTCTGCCCCCCATTAAAGATGGGGACTACTGGGCACCAAACGGGAGTGTGGCGCAATTTCCGATTTTGCGGGGGAAAAAACGCCCTCCGGGCCCAAATAGTGGGCTCAGAGCGGGTGTTCGTGCAGGGGGGGCCACGTTCCCCCAAGGAAACCCCCTTTGGGCCAGGGAAATGTGGGAACGACTGCCCTTGTCAAGATGAATCAGCGGAATGGGCCCCGGGTTTTCCCAACACCAATGCTTAGGGTCAAAACCAAAAAATCACCCAGACCCCACCCAAACTGTGAGAAATGAGTTGGGTTAAATCCCTGCCTCAGCCACATTCTGATGCGCCCCCCCTGATCCCAACATCTGCTCCCCCTTTTCCATCTCCTACCCCATCTTTACCAGGAGGTATTGCCACCCCCCTCCCCCCCTTGTCATTGTGCCACTCTAGACCTCTGCTGCTGCGTTCTGGTGCTGCATCCAACGGGGTTCATTGTGCCACCTCTGACCTCAGCTGCTGCTGCTGTTTTTTTTTGGGGCTGCGGTCCCTCCCCCCCTTCATTGTCCCAAATTTCCTGGACCCCCATGTGGTTTTCCTGGTCACCTCCTCTCTGTATTGTGCCATTGTGGCCTACCCCGTTTTTGCCACCCCCAAAATTTCTTTGTGCCACTGCCTGATCATGCTGCTGGGGGTGCTCCCGCCCCCTCCACACTCTGTCATTTGATGTTCCCTCATACTGCTGCGGGGCGCTGCTGTCCCCTCCACACTCTGTTGTGCACTCTCTGCCCTCTGGCTTGGTTGCCGCTCATCCCAGCCCTGCACTGATTTTTTCCCCTGACCCCAGCTTGTTTTTTCCTTTGGCGCTGCCATGACATTATCAGGCACTTTCCCGCTTCATTTTTTGGTCATTTTTTGCCCTCTTAAGCCAGGGAATTTTTATAGTGAAGCGATTCTAAGACCCGGGGGCAGTCATTCGGTCATAAAAAAAACACCCTTGTAGAAGCCCAAACCAAGCTCCTGGCATATTTAAGCAGGCAAACGTTTACGCACCTGCAGGCTCTGTGCATCCTGAAAATAGTTTTTTAAGCGATTGCCCCAAGAAATTCGGCCCGAAACCATTTTGACGGAAAATTCGGAAAGTCCCGAATCAAATTTTTTTAAAGAAACCCCCATCCTTACATGTGCCCAAGCAGTCAATCACAGTTGCAGTGGTAACTCCCATTCAGGGAAAAAAATATAAAAACCGGGGAGACTCAGCACAAAAAGGGGGGAGCGGGAAAAAAGCGAGTAAGTCTTTTTCATTTTGTTTGGCATGGGAAGCTTCTATTATTTTTTTTTTTTTTTTAAAAACCAGGCAACCCCTTAAGGGTTTTAAGGTTGGAGTAAAAAATTAGGTTTGTTTGGGAAATTTCCCGAACTTGTTTTAGTAGCAATTTCATTTGAACCAAAGAAATCCAAACGGGGGACCTTTTAAAGCAACCCCAATTTATGAAAAAATAAAATTTTAATATAAAATTTTTTGGATTAAAGTATTAAAGTACGTTGTTAAATAACTTTTTTCAAACCTAATACATCAGCACTGCACACAGTAAAATACAATAATAGTTTGCTTATAAGACAAGGTTTATGTAAAGGATTGTTTGTCTTTGAAAATGTAATCCCAGGGCAACAGTAACCAAAAAAGGAAAATTCCAATAAATACACTTACATTTTTTCAAAAATTTTAATGAACTTTTTTTCAACATATAATGCAGAAAAATAAAATAAAAAAGTAACCTTTTTGTTGCTTGCTGGACTAAGTACGGTGATTAGGTAGAATTAATCAAACAATTAGGGAAGCATGAACTGTGCGATTCCTGCTGTCTAAAGTGCCCTTTTTTCCAAATAAAATGTATTAAAGTTCTTGCCCAAATGTTTTTTAAGTGCATCTTTCTCCTATTTTTGCACCCGGAAGCAGAAGGGCAAGACATATATTTAAAACGTTTCCTTGTTTGGAACTTTTTTAAAAAGTGTCTGATTTATTTTTTATTTATAATAATAATAATAATATTTAAAAATAAATTTTTTCAACAACAACTATTAAGGGCTTTTTCACAGGTTTTTTGGGCCTTTTTACGGCCCTTTTTGGCACGAAAAAAGCATCCGAAAGCGTCCCCCAAAACGCAGCATTTTATACTTTTTTTGGTCCGTTTTGAACTTTTTTCATTGCCCTTTTACGCATCCCCTTTCCCGGGGCGTTTTTAAAAGGGCGGGGGAGTCAGTCAGTCAGTCAGTCTCTTCTCCTTCCCTCTCTCTTTCCCTCTCAGCAGCACCCCGTCCCAGCCCCCAGACCCTCGTCCAAATCACCCCTCCTCCCCCAAACAGACCTGCCCACTCACCTCGTCCCCCCAACAGCACCTCGTCCCCCGCCACCTGTCCCCCCACAGCAGAAAATCGCCCAGCTCACCTGCCTCCCCCCAGCACACTCTCCCCGCTCACTCGCCCCCACGCGACCCCATCCACTCACCTCGTCCTCCCACAGGCACCCCCGTCCCAGCTCACCCCTCCCCACAGCAGACCTCGTCCCACTCACCTCTCCCCCCACAGCAGCACCTTGTCCCCCTCCCCGTCCTCCCCCAAGCAGCACCCCGTCCCCCCACCTTCCTCCCAACCCGACCTGCCCAGTCACCTTTCCCACAGCGCACCTTGTCCCCCTCACCTCGTTTCCTCCACAGCAACCCTCGTCCCCCTCCCCCGTCCTCCCCCAGCACACCTCGTCCCCGCTCACCCGTCCCCCCCACAGCACCTCTCCCCGCTCATCTCCTCCCAAGCGCACCCCGTCCAGCTCACCTTCCCCCCGCCCCCCCAGCAACCCCGATCCCCAGCGCCGCCCCTTTACCCGCCCCCCCGCCCTCTCCCGCCCCCGTCCCCACGCGCCCCCGAACCCGCCCCCTTCCGCCGCCCCGCCCCCCCCCGCCTCCACCCGCACTCCCTCCCCCCTCCCAACAGCCCCGTCCCGCTTTTCGCTCCCCAGAAGCCCAAAAATGTTCTACCCGGATGTAGGATTTTACAAGGCCCAAAACGGCCCATTTCTCCTAGGGCTTTTACGCTAAAACCGCTAAGAATTGACATTCAATTTTAGGCCCTGTTTCCCCACTGTTTTTCGCGGGTTTCCCGCTTTTCCCCGCTTACCCCAAATCCCCGGGGGGGGCCCCCAAAACCGCCGTCCTCCGTCTGGTTTCCCTTCCCCAGGACTTGCCCCTCAATTAAAGCAGGGGGACCGCCGCTACCCTCCCCCCCCCAAAACCCCGCGCACCCCCCCCTGCCCCAACCCGCAGCACCGTCCCCCCGCCGCGAAGCCCCCGTTCAAGTGGAAATTTTTCCCACCGGTCGGGGCCGGGGGGCCCGCGCGGGCCCCCCGGCCCCCAGGGTTTCCGG
>JAODAL010082658.1:0-11502 GCA_025379985.1 Phyllomedusa bahiana
TATTAAATTTCTGCAAAAATAGTAAAATTTTGAAATTTCACACTTTTGCTTTAATTTCTGTGAAATACCTAAAGGGTAACAAACTTCCTAAACACTGTTGTAAATACTTTAAGGGTCTAGTTTCTTAGAAGGCATCATTTATGGGGGTATCTAACATACAGGCCCCTCAAAGCCATGTCAGAACTGGAAATGGTCCCTAAAAAAATGTATATTGCAAATTTTCATGAAAATTTGAGAAATTACTACTAAATTTCTAAGCCCTCTAATGTCATAAAAAAGGACATTTAAAAATGATGCCAACCTATAGTGGATATATGGTAGATGCTAGTTATAAACTATTTCGTGGTGAATAATTATCTTTCTTGCACGCAGAAATTTTGGAACTTTCAAAATCACAGATTTTTAAAAATTTTCATGAAATTTTTATATTTTTCACAAACAAACAAGGATTGTATGGATAAAATTTTCTTACTAACTTAAAGCACAATGTGTCATGAGAAAACAATCTCTGAATCACATGGATAGGTAAAAGTGTCAAAAAGTTATACTCACATAAAGTGACACATGTAGATTCAAAATAGGCTCTGTCAGGAAGGCCAAAACTGGCTGGGTCCTTAAGAGGTTAAAGAGTATTAGAATAAAGTAGTTACGTTTTAAAGCTTCTATGAGAATGGCATAGTACTATGTGTGGATACCACTGAGAGTACGCCATGCTAGTAAATTGTTTATCTGTACAGTTAATTTGAAACCCAAAAGGAATTATTCAAAAAGTTCCACCTTAAATCCAGACTTCTCTGTATTGGTGGATTGCCTTGGCCTAGGTTCAAGTCTCTGAATTCTGTGGCATGATCAATGGGTTGAAAGGCTTTCATGACATCAGCACTGTTGGAAGCAATTTTATGTAATCTCAAACAAGCTTTAGAAAGCATACCTTGTGTCCTTTTGAGCAGATATATGGCCTCTTCTGCCATGGGCAAGGATTTGAGTGCATCGTCTATGTAGAAATCTTTTTCAACGAAGTGTCCAGCATCCTTACCAAACTGTGACTCACCATCAGAAGCAGCCTTCTGTTGGCCAAGTGTAGCAACAACAGAACAGGTGAAAGACTGATATTGAAAGTGCAGTTTCATAGTTTCATAGTTTGTCAGGCCGAAAAAAGACATACGTCCATCCAGTTCAGCCCATTTTGCTAAAGTTTTGCTAAAGTGTTAAAGTGTTGATCCAGAGGATCATGCGATATTCAACCATTTCTTTGATAGTGTTGTTGTCTCAGTGCCATAGAAACCTGAGGTAATTTCTACGATTTAGACATACAATAAAACAATGGAACATTTGTTCAATATAAGCAGTAATGGCAACTGGCTTTCTGAATCTCATAAGCACTCCTACCAGATTGTTGGTCAGGTTTGCAGAAGGTCATTCAGAGATACACCACAATGCTTGCATATCATTCTAATCTGGTTAGGTTTTTACAGATGATATACTCCAAAGGAGAGAAGATACCAGTGCTCTTCGAGTTCTTGCAAAGGTGGAGCTGGCTCTGCATGGTCATTGCAGGATATCCTATCCATGAAGGCTACAAAGTGAACTTTTGTTTCAGGCTTGTTTCTTCATGTACATTGTAAAGAGATTAATCTGGATAACTCTTATTCTCGTTGTTTGGAAGCCTGGTTCTTGCAGTGCAAAAGAGTAAGGTGCAACGCAATGGTCAGATTTATCTTTGAATTCTCCACTGTCCATTATTTTAATAAACTGTTTGTCTTCCATGGACAAGGCTAATTTGTTGTCATCTTGTACAAAATATGGAGCTTCCTAAGTTGTCGTAAGGGGTAGCAATGATGTCCTTTGGCTGGAAGAGGTTAGAGAACCTTTCTTTTACTTCATAATGATGAAGGCATGGCTTAAAGTGTTTTGTGTGACCATGTTGTAGCACATAAGTTTTGAAGGTGTTCACTTTAGATGGTTTATGGCTCTTTTTTAAACATACATCGCCCACAATTACTCAAACTAAGTCAAGTCTTGGTGCACATGGGGCATCTTCTGGACCATTGGATTGTTGGTGTATCTTATGGACTCGCAGAATATCTTTCCTGAGTAACAGTAGAATATCAGCATTCATGTCTATTGGAGGCATCTCATTAGCTCAGTGCCTCAAGTGGGAATGGTGATATGCAGCTTCTGGTGTAGTAATTTCTTTGAGTATCTGGTCAAGTTCAATTAACATGGGTAAGAGTATTGTAATGGATCACACCATGTTCTGTGCTCTGGACCACACTCCTACGCACACCCATCCTCTCTAACTGCCTTTGCACGCATGCACGCCCATGAACAGAGATTTAAAGGGACAGTGCCCCAATTACCTGCTAATTGATCTGTGACCTCTGAGTACTTAAAAGGGTTGTTTCACTACAGCATTTGGCAGCCTTTTCTGCTTTTTGCCAAGCAAAGATTCTGAAATGGAGGGGTGTGTTTTTCCTCTCTGCAGGAGAATCTCCACTCTCTGAAGACACGCCTCCACGCTGTGTGCTCGCTCCTGATAATTCATTATGTGTTGTCGTGGCTATACATCATAAGGCAGGGCCAAAAGCCACTGACAGATTAGGTGGGTGGAACCCGACCTGGGCACTAACATGGTTGCTATGCACAAAAGTCACCTGTTCTACTAAGCCATAGCACTTTGCTAATGGTATCCTATGACAAACTTAGTTACATTCATGCTACCACTTCCTGCCCTTGCCCCATTGTCAGTCCATTGTTTTTCATCCAAGTATCCTGACCCTTTGCCGCTGTATTTCTGCTGGTATACCAGTTTACTTGTGTGTATCTGCATTAGCCCCATCAGGGGTAGCAACCTGGGAGTTCCCCGCAGCAAAGTCCACTGGTGCCTGCCACAAGCACCGGATGAAGACTGGGGACCACTAAGACTCTGCTCCCTGACATGGTCTTTACTGCTATACCATCTTTGCCTGTGGTGAATACAGATTCACCATATCTGGTGTTCTACCCCATTAGAATGTGACAGGTATGTGATGGTCCCCTTTCATCGAGGAGACAACGTACCCAGTGGCTTTTTTGCCAAAAGTCTCCACACAACCAGAGCAGGTATTAAGAGTATATGGTGTTGCTTAACCCTTTATATCCAAGATCTTAAATAATTTAGGGTTTGCTAGAGACCTGTTGCCTTGTTCGTCTAAAAAGGCATACATTTTGGTGGCCTTTTTAGATTGACCTTCTGGGTAGACCTTTACCTAGCACACCTTGGCACTGGATTTTTCTGACCATTCCTGCTGCCACATATTTCCATGCAGGAAGAGAAAACAGTGGTTGTGGGTAAATCTTGTAGAGGCCCCCATGCATTGTAATGGCGGTAGATACTGCTTGAGGTTGTGAGTTGCAAGGCGATGAAGTAGGAGGCATAGCTGTAAGATGTCACTATTGCATTCAGCACACTTGATGACAGTCTTAGTCTTTTGCAATGTGGTGTGAAGAAGTGCAACACTTGTAACACACTCCAAGCTACTTGATAGTATCACTGCATTCTTGCAAAGTCTTTGCCCGCAACATTCCTTTAGAGGATGAAGACGTTTGTTAATAGGGCACATGAAAATAGGGTCCCTTTCTTTAAGGACAGGCGCACCCTGCCTAATGGTGGAGGATTCTGCAAGTGGGACATTTGTCTTTCAAACAGATACTGTTTCCCTTAAGTCTCTGCTAGTTTTGTTATCATACCTTGAGCATGGTGATGAAGTCAGTAGAGTAGATTCTGCGAAGTCAAAGCTGGGATCATTCTTCTTTTGAGCATGATCACTAATGAATCTGGAAAAATAAGAGAAAGGGGAAAAATGTACATTTAACTGTAGCCTTGGTCTGCCTATTTTTCTTGCATACCATGCAGTATTTTGGACACCACTGTATTGACACCATGAGCAGCATCAAGGTAACTCAGTCCTGACAGATGTGGGTCCATTTTAGCTAATTCTAATTCCTTTAGTAGGTCACTCAGATCCTGGAGCTTGCAATTGTCCTTGCTAGTAATATGTGGGAATGCTTGAAGTCTCTTAAATAAGGCACTTTCTATAGCTTCAGAACTGCCATACATCTGTTCAAGTCTCTCCCATGCTGCAGCAAGACCTTCCTCTGAGTGGCATGCATGAACTGCTCTCAATGTCTTTACCAATTCTGTAGATACTGGGCCTTGCCAGTTGACAAGCAATTCAAGCTCTTCTTTGGCAGTGAGGTTAAGATTAGAGATGAGCAAATTCCTCAAAAATTTGATTTGGCCGATTTGCCGAATTTTCCACCAAAATTCGTTTCATTCCAAATTTATTTGCAATAAATCTTGTTAAAAAAACAGCTATTTTCTGGCCATGTAGAAATATGCATAGGGAGCGTGGTTTGATATTGAAAAAATGCTGTGATTTAGTATGACATGCAGATGACTGCCGCCGCTCTTAGAATCGCTTCACACTTCAATTATCTGGGCAGTTACGGGGTCAAAACTGACCAAATAAATGAAGTGGGAATGCAGCCTGACAGGGTAATGTCAGTGCCAGCTAGATAGAACCAAGCAGAGGGCCCAGATCCCACTATAGCATCAAAAAGCGCATTCCTTTTACACCTTCATCAAATGATTCCACAAATTATGACAGAACCTGTTCTGTTAAACGCTGATACATGTAGAGCCCTCCCTCTCCAAAAGTATTGCTAAAGCCAAAAAGAAACAGGAGTTGATCCAAAGAAGAGATGACAAGTAAATGGAATATATGTATGTCTTCTGTGTTTTGTATGCACTTCTTCTTTTGGCTACCTAATCAGACAGTCCTGATGTAAACAAATGGCACAATGACAGTGTGGAGGTTTGCGTGGCAACATAGTAATCCACAGTGGGAGTAGCACAATGAAAGATGTGAGTGATGAGGAGTGGCAGCAAGCATGAGTAGGCCACGGAGTTGTCACAATGACATTAGTGGGAGGTGGCATGCAACAGATAGTGGGGCACAGATTGGCACAATTACACAGTATGGAGGTGGCAGCTGCAACAGCAGCAGTAGCAGCATCAGGCCGGAGAGTAGCACAATGACATAATTTTGAGGTTTCGGCAGATAGGTGACATAATGAGGAGGTGGCAGCAGCATCAATCCAGAGAGTGACATGGTTACATAGCCTGGAGGGGAAAACAGCAGCATGATGGGACCTGAGTGGTGAGGTGGCAGCAGCATCAAAAGGCTACATAATGGCCCAGTAAAGAGTGGGGAGGTGGGTGGCAATACCAGTCCCTGGTAAAAATGGTGGGTGGTAGAAGGAGCAGCTGGCAGCAGATGTGTAGCATCAGGCAGGTGGCAGCATTAGAATAGTAGCTGAGGCAGGTAGCAAGAAGAATCCAGACTCATTTGTCAAAGTTTGGGTGAGGCGTCATGGCTGATCTAATCTGATGCATCAGGCATTGGTTTGTGGAAATCCTGGCTGATCCACACCTGATTCAACTTGAGAAAGGTGAGTCTCTCCACCTTTCTAGTGGACAAACAAGTTGCATGTTGCAACTAAAAATCCAGTTTGGCTGTCCAGTAGTCCAGCGGATCTTCAATGTGGGGTGGCAGGGTATTGTCCAAGTAGGCCACCACCTGCTGGTTCAGGGTCTGCTCCAGTTGCTGCTGCTGGTGAGTACCTTCCTCACTAGGCAGGTGAAGAAAGCTGTTCATCTAAGATTGCTGCTGATGGAGCTGGTACTGCTTCTGTCCCTCCACTCACCTACAGCAGTCGTGGTAGTGGTATGTGAGCGCTGAGGAACCCCCCGGTCAGACCTGCTAGAGGTTGGATGATGGTGCAGATAGGCAGCGGCCAACTGACTACATAGGATGTCTCTATAGTACTTGAGTTCTTTTCTTCCCTCTCGACAGGTAAAAAAAAGCCCCCCATTTTGGGCCAGTAGCTAGGGTCCAAGAGGGTGGAGAGCCAGAAGTCATCCCTCTGCCGAATGGTGACTTTTTGGCTGTCACTACCCAGGCAAATCAGCATGCAGCGGGCCATCTGCACAAGTGACTCTGAGGGACTCCCTTCCTCCATTTCCACTGTATACTGCCATGGTGTATCTGGGTCATCTGCCTCATTTTCCTCTACCTCCTCCGGCTGCACCTGCTCCTCCTCTCCTGTCACTTGGGTAGAAAAATCACTCATTTCACCATACATTGCTTGTGCTCCAATGTCCTCCTCCTCCTCCAGTTCAGCCCCCACCAAACTCATGTGGCCATGAGATGTAGTCACCACGTGTCCAGTCCCCTGACCAGACAGATTTTGCAGCATCTGTTCCAGGACATGAAGCAGTGGAATGACGTTGTTCATCCCGTAGTCATGGCGACTGACAAATAATGTGGTCTCCTCAAAGGGCCTGAGCAAATGGCAGGTGTCACACATGATTTGCCACTGATCCGCTTGGATCATCAAGAAATCATTAATGGCCTTTTTCTGTTCATAGAGTCGGTCCAACGGGTACAAACGTTGCATATCAACCTAGGTTGGGGGAGGCCGTTCTGCCGCTGCACCTGAAGGAGGGTGTGCTTGGCGGTGTAGGAATGGCTAAAGTGCATGCCAAGTTTCCTGGCCTTTTTTAGAATGTTTTGCAGATGGCTGGAAGACTTGAGGAACCGTTTGACAACTAGATTAAACACGTGCGCCATGCAGCGCGCATGGCTCAGCCCTCCTTGGCACAGTGTGAACACCATGTTGTTTCCATTGTCTTTTAACAATGGTTCCAATTTTCAGTTGTCGTGAAGAAAGCCAGGAATCGATTTCATCTGTCATGATAAGGAGAAGTTCCTCCCCTGTGTGACTTCGTTCGCCCAGGCAAACCCGGTATAGAACTGCGTGACACTGCCGGGCCCTGCACATGTGGTATACTGGGGGACCACTAAGACTTGTCGCTGCAGTGGAGGTTGAGGTGGTGTTGGAGGAGGAGGTAGACATTGGTGCAGGATCAGCAGTTTGACAACATGGAGGGGGAAAGCGGCATCTCCAGTCCAAGTTGCTGGTGTGACGCGCGGGACCCACCATTCACCCAGTGGGCCATAAAGACATGTACTGTCCTGACCATTTACAGCTCCCCCAACGTCCACACTCCCGTGCATTTTTGGAAGACACTGACAGGCTCAAGGACTGGCCCACCTTCACTTCTACATATTGTTGCAGGGCTGGTATTGCCTTTTTCAAAAAGAAATGACGGCTTGGGAATCTCCACCTTAGCTCGGCACAAGCCATCAGTTCTCTGAACGGTGCAGAATCCACCACTTGAAAAGGGAGGGACTGCAGTACCACCAACTTGGACAGGAGAACGGTCAGCTTCTAGGATGGCTGAATACTACTATCTCTTGGCAATCGCCTAGGTGAACGCTGCGGGCCCGAAATTTGATGGAGAAGACAGGAGCATCTGGAACGGTAGATGATGAGAAAGACAGATCCCTTTGGCAGAGGTGGTGATTTGACTGACTAAAATGGGATGCGTGCCACTGGGTGCTGCTGTTGCTGCAGCAAGATGGACCACCACATATGAGACAAATTTCTCCCAGGCCACTGGATGGTGATGCTGCAAAATTTTGGGATGAAGGGCCGTGGTGCCAAAATTTTAGTCCCTGGCCAAGCTTCACTTTCTGCCGACAGATTCTACATATACCCATGTTTATCTCCTCCAGTGTCTTGGCAAAAAACTTCCACATCACCGAGTAGGTGATTTTACCACGAACGCTCTGCACTGACTGACTGCTACTGCCATTGCCTCGGTGGGCCCTTGCGCCGCTACATTCTGGGCTGAAAGGGACCTGTGAAGCGGGTGGTATACCCCATAGTCATTTGGCTCCCAACCTCTTACTGCTGTTACCCTGCTGACTCCCGGCCACACTACCGACTTCGGACTGTGCCGCTGCCTGATGCCCAAGCTGCCACCCTCTTCTCCCGCCAATGATGATGAAGCCCTTGCTTCAACCAGCTCTCAAGTGCGATCAGCTATATAATCATCGATTAGTGTTTGTCCATCACTGCTGTCTTCCTCAACAGTTTCCGTGTACAGAGCCTGACCGCTCACAACATAACCTTCCATGGCACTCTCCTCATCACTTCTTGCCCACCTACTGCAAGAAGCAGTGGAAATCTGCCCCACCTCCATGTTCCCTGTTGGGATGTTCCCCGTTGGGAACCGAATGGGACAGAAGCGGGTTGAGGACAGGTGAGGACCCCTGACCTGCTCCCGGACCATGCCAACTAAGGGTTGTGTCTGACGAACCTACCGACTCTTGGCTGGGTTGTCAGATGTCATCTGGGAGGAAGTGGATGACCTAGTCAACCATTCATGAACCGTTGGCTTGGTGTTTAACTCAGGGCCGTTAGATGACACCGGTAGCTCTTGCCTCGCTGAGTGACCCCTGCTGCGACGTCCCCCTACTGTGCTGTGACCTGAGCCAGCACCAGGAACATAAGTTCCCCTGCCCCCCCATGTGAAGGGCCTGCCACCTCTGTCTGACATACAGTTTGATCAAACATTTAATATAAAACAAACTCTGTTTAATATAGATGTTTGTATGTGAAAAATACACACGCTGGGCCACATGTGTGAAAATTGTCTAGGTCTAAAACTCACTTTGTTGCCCATAGCAACCAATCAGAGCGTCTGTCTTATTTTTCCAGAGCACTATATGAAATGATTGGGGCGCTCTGATTGGTTGATGTGGGCAACAAAGTGAGTTTTAGACCTAGTCAGTTTTCATACATGTGGCCCACTGTATTTCAAAGATAGTTCACCAGAATAAGTGAAAAAAGTAGGTGGCACAGAGAGCAATATCCCGAAATGAAAAATGCTGGTTCAGAAAGATATGTGTATATGACACACACACTTTTGTAGTTGAAAGGATTTTTCACCCCATAACCCAAAAATCTGAAGTATTTGGCCCCAGGTTTTTAAAATAATTGGGTTTCAGGAGAAGATCTAAAGCTAAAGAACACAGTTGGCCCCTAAAGTAAAAATGCTGGGCCATTTAAGGGGGCTAGTTGGGCATCCAAAAAAAGCTGGGCTTGGGTTCTGATTTTGGGTGCATGTTTTTCCCTGGGCCTGGCATTGAGGGCATTCCTTTGTTATCTTCCAAAAAAATTCTTTGAAAACCCTGTCCCCCATTTGCGGGGGAGGGTTTTTTGGGTTTGGGTTTTTTCCCTGAATCGCAAGGGAAATTCAAATTCGTTTAGAAATCCAAAATTTTTTTAAAAATTCCCAAAAAAATTCCACTTCATCAGATTTTGAATTTTACCCATTCCCCCATTAAAAATCATTGATTAATTTTTTAGCACGTTTGGGCCCAAATTTTTTAAAGACCAAAAGTTTAACAACCCTTTCCCTATCATTTTACCTGGCACAAATCCTACAAACCTTTTAATCCCCCCACTTCCCTTTTTGCGGATTACGTTTTGATGTCCTTTTGGCATATAAAAACTGGGATAAATCAGGAGAAAAAAATCAGCATAAGGATTAACGCAATTTTTTTCCCCTGGGGTCTGCTTTGCAATTCCCGGGAAAATTTTTTGTTATTGGTTTTGTTGGGGAATAACTTTTTCAGTTTGGGGTACATAAGTGTGGGGTAGGTTTGAATTACACTGGTTTTGTTTAACCCTTTGGGGTTTCTATTTTGGGGAATGAATCATTTTCCCCTATCCCGAAGGTACAGACAATGATTGCTTTAACACCTAGGACCACATGTATGAAATTTGCCGTTAAAACGGCAAATTCAGGACATTTTTTTAAAAATTTTGTTTATGAGCAACACTAAAAAAATTTTGATTTTAATAGAAAACCCCCCTTTAATATTTGGGAAAAATTTTTTTAAACCTTTGAAGTTTTAGCTGAACTTTAAAATTCCGGGAAATTTTGAAACCCATTAAAGTAATTGGGGGGGAAATGTCCTTTTGGGTTTATTTTTTAAACTGGGGAAAAGCTGAGGAAAAAGATGCAATTTTCATCCATAACAGTAAAATGGATGCGTGGAATAACTTAGTTTAAGAAAAATTTGGGGTCTAAAAGTCAAAGAAAAAAAATAAAGGGAAAAAAAATTCCCTTTTCCCTTTTAAAGCCTAAAATGAAAAAAAAAGGATCGTAGCTAAGGGGTAGTGGGGCGCCGGACACGCTACGGGGCCTTTTAACAAAGAGCAACACCGGTATTGGAAATGGTTTCATTGTAACTGGCAGGACCCCCCTTTTTTTCACCTTTTTTTTCACCGGGCCCAAGAAAATTCATATTTTTAAGTGGTGGGAGCAAGAAAAAACCCAAAAGGGAACATGGGGGCTCAGCTGGGAGGGCCCCAAATTTAAAAATTGGGGGCAGTGGTAAAACCAAAACCCGCCATCAGGGCATCTTTTTAAACCCAAATTTTAAAGGCCCCCCTGCAGCTAAAACAAATTGGGGGCGCCCACCCATTACAAATTTCCCCATTTTTTAACAAAACCCTGAGCCCAATTTTCCAAATCCGTTTTGGGCATTTTTAAAATTTTTTCAAAAGGCTTTCGGGGCACCCAAGATGGGAAGGGCCCCATTTGCCAGGGTGCTACCCGGGCCCGGGGGGCCCCAAAAGGGGAGTAAATTATGACTTATGTTTAAAAAAGTTTTTTATTGAATGTGTATTTCACATTGTGAAGGGAAAACTTTCTACCGTTTACTTTAAACCCGGGAAAATCGGGCAACCCTCAAAAAAAATTTCCAAGTTCCACACTTGATTTATTTTGATAAATGTAAACAATCCACATTCTTACGGGGAATTTTGGGATACCCTTTTTGTCATTTTGCCCCCAGGCACTCATTGGGCCATTCTCCTTTAAGGGGGGGGGTCTCTTTGCTGAATGCGCCCTGTCTTTTCAGGTTTTTGGTGACGGGTAACAAAGAGTGGAAAAAATTTTTCAACCAATTTGGGGTTCTGCCACGTTCACTACCCCGGGGTGTGAAAATTGGGTCCACTGGAACCCCCGCAAGCATGGGTGGTAAAGCCCACGGGGCCCGGGAACGGGAAACTAATAAGGTCCCCTGTTTTCCCCAAACCCGAGCCCGCCCAAAGCGGGATGGACCCTTTCTGCGGCGGGGGCTACCAGGTTTGTCCCCCCTTACGGGACTTTTCTTGCGGGGCAGCCCCAGGGACAGCCCCGGTGCAGAATCTTCCCCAGGCCGTATTTTGGGGGCAGGCAAAGGTTTAAGGCAGGGGGCCCAAAAGGGTTTGGGGGTCGGGGGCCCGGGACAAGGTCGGGCACGGGAAAAACGTTGTCAAGGAAAAAGAAGGGTCAAGGGACGGGACAAAAGGTTTAAAAAGGAACAAGGCTTAGAACCTTTTTCTAAAGGGAACAATTTGGGACCCAAAGATCCCCCAACGGCCCCAGGAAGGGGCAGGGTTAAATAAGGGCAGGACCCGGCCCAAAACCAATTAAACCCGGGACAACTGGCCCCCTTTAAAAACCCCGGGAAATGCCGTCGCGCGCGGCCCTAGATT
>JAODAL010082659.1:0-11502 GCA_025379985.1 Phyllomedusa bahiana
GGTTAGCAGAGGTCAATGACAACCGCCCCCGGGGGCCCCCATAACAGAAAAGTTAGCAGGGTGCAGTGACATCCATCTGCTTCGGGCCTCCATACACAGTAGGGTTAGCAGAAGTGCAGTAACATCTGTCTGCCCCAGAGCTCCATACACAATTGGGTTAGCAGAGGTTCATTGATATCCATTTGCTCCAGGTCCCCATACACATTAGGGTTGGCAGAGGTGCAGTGACATCCGTCTGCTCCAGGGCCCCATACACAGTAGGGTTAGCAGAGGTGCAATGACATCCGTCTGCTCCGGGGCCCCATATACAGTAAAGTTAGCAGAGGTGCAGTGACATCCATCTGCTTCGGGCCTCCATACACAGTAGGGTTAGCAGAGGAGCAGTGACATCCGTTTTCTCCAGGGCCCCATACACAGTAGGATTATCAGAGGTGCAGTGACATCCGTCTGCTCCAGGGCCCCATACACAGTAGGGTTAGCAGAGGTGCAGTGACATCCGTCTGCTCCGGGGCCCCATACACAGTAGGGTTAGCAGAGGTGCAGTGACATCTGTCTGCCCCAGAGCGCCATCCACAATGGGGTTAGCAGAGGTTCATTGATATCCATCTGCTCTGGGTCCCCATATGTCTGGTTTTCCTCTAGGTCGGGACTTTTTCTAGGTTTGGGTTTGGGACTTTTTCTGGGCAAGTTGCACATTAACAGGTGTATTTGTCTATTTTCCCACTTTAGTTATTAGGGCTATTTGTATCTAGGGTTTAGGTTCCTGACAGGGGCGTCCTTTTTCAGGACGGTTTCCCTGTGGTTAGGTCTAATGGGCGACGTAGGCCAAGTAGGGTCTAACAGGGTCTTTTTCTAACTACACCTGTTTTGTTTTTGCCCATTATTCTTACCATTGTGTACTTAATTTTAGTGTCTAGATTAAAAGTTATGTTTAAAATACACATCTTTTTGGGGTTTTTTTGTTTTCTAAATCTGTGTATTTTTTTGAACACTTGTCTCATTGGTGTTTTTGTGATTTTTTGTTTTTTGTCGTCCTCTAGGTCATTTTGGCGTTGAGCTGCTACCCTGTGTCCTCTGCACTCTCGCACTTTTGGTTCCGTTGTTCACCCCTCACATCAATGGCGCACAGTGCTCTGCGGGTAACACATCACTTATTCGCAATGGCACCATTTGTCCACTCAAAATGCACTTACATCACAGAAGCCACTAAGAGGTCACAAAACGTGCAGTGTCAGAAGTACCAACACCCTGTGCCTGAAAACCAATAATAATCTATTTTTGCAACTCTGATAAATCACCCTTTTTATCCACAAAATCAATGAGGGGTGTGTGTGCAGACAGCCAATCACACAGCTTATATGCTCACCAAACCACTTACCACTTTCTTTGTGAGTTACAAACTGCTGGTGGCAAAACTACTTGACACAGAAGCCATAAAAATGGCTTTATTTAAAGCTTGCCCATAGGCCTATTTTTTCTTAAGCTCTTATATTAGACAAGGAAATGACCAAATGCCTGCTTGTCTGTACAAATGTTAAGGTAACTAGAGATGATCATACTTGGATCCTATTATTTAGAATATGACACATGTACAGTTCTCAGTGAGAGTTTTATAACGACTTGGAAACTCACCCAACATGCAGATTTATCTCCAGGTTCTCTAGTAGTAGATTATGCCTGGAGGGACAATTTTAGGATCTTCATGTGATCTAATATACATTAAAGGAAAAACTACAGTATGTGTTAAAAAGCTACATGTAAGCTACAATTAGAAATATCAAGCAATAAAGCCCTGACCATACTTCCTTCTGTTTGGTACTTTAAATTCTGTTTCAAAGTCATCCAGATTTATTTGCCTCCTAAGCTCTTACTCATTCACCACTTAAAGCTTTATGAATCCCATTCCAGTTTAAAGTCTGGATTCTGGAATCTGAACGTTGAATTCCACCACAGCTCTTTATACTGTTTGTATAAATTTGAGGGTTTTAGTGCACATTTTGATCCAATTGTCTACATTCCACATCAAGGGAACCTTATTAGATGGGACCTATTATAACAGACTCACCTTTCCAGTTATGTGATGATGTTACTTAGCACAAGGCTGGTCGTGACAACAGTAATCCCATCATGATAAATCATCTCTACATGCAAAACATTGACATATAATACATAAGTGCTACTAACCTTTTGTTGCAGTTGATATGTTCCTGAGTTATTTTCTGTTAATCTCATTTTGCTAATGGCATGAGCCAAAATATAAACTGATACATATGTATAATATAAGCTTGAGTCCTTCATTCTATAATATGATGGGTGGATATAGTACGTATCAGTGCAGTTAATCCCATAAAAACTGTGCATCTCTTCCAAAAAGATGTTTTTTTCCTGGTTTTCAGTCAGACATCTGAACAGGTTGAACCAAATCTCTTCCAGCAGTGGATCATGGGGATGAGTCGATGGGTTTACAAATGCAATGGATTTTTTGACTTTGGGAATCGTTTTTCTTGGCACCATTAATACTAGACTGCAATTGATAAACTGCATTAGGCGCTTTGAAGGTACAGCCATGACTGCACCCCATGACTCATGAAGAATGATTGTCATATTTTCTATAAGGGCTCTAGATTCATAAATAAGTGGAAAATTATGTAAGATGAAAGGTCCACAGATCACTATGACTTTTACTGTTGATTTATCAATCTCGGACATCTTCCTCCTTACATTTTTTTTATCTCTTAGATTTACAACAAAGTCAATGCAGATCTCATGCTCGGCCATCAATTTACTCAAGTCTCTTAATCCCATTTCATCATCACCGTCACCTGACATAATGATTCCAACCCAGTTCCATCCAAAGTATTGCAGACACTTTACAATAGCAGCGTATCGGAAACGGTCATCTGGCGCAAACCGGTATAAAGAGGGATAAAGGACTCTATCATTTTGAAATGGGGAATCAGCTTCATAATTGAGCTACAACAACAAAGCACATTGATTAGGCAGTGATTATTTCATATCCACAGATGTAGCAAAGATTAACTTGACATATTACGAACCATGATATCAAAGTGCAAAATGCTATCTTAACTCTTTCAATGGCTTTGTTTGTTGTTTAAGAACAGATAATACAGAATACCGTGATATTACTGTCAGGCTGAACTATAGTTTATTTGTATCATGAGATAATAAAATAAGAGAAAAATAATGTTTAGCAAACTTTCTAGAACTTTCTGTTGTGTTTTTACATAATCCAAATGTAATTAAACTATTGATAAGTTTGAGTAGTTCAAAGTTGTTAGTGACATATATGCAGATAAGGAGATGACTCACTAGAAGAGGTGGGAATGTACTTTATCTTTCTATGCACGCACCTCTATGCCTTATGACCCAAAAAAGGCTTCCATTAGGTTGTGTGCATCCTTTTTTTAATTTTTACTAAAAACTTTCTTGCTATATAGTAGTCTGCCACAAAAGACATCTACTGTACAGTATATAAAGTTCATCAAGTTTAACCAAAGATAGGAAGAATATGTTTATGAACGGTGGGGTATAGGTAGGTTTAAAACTTTGTTTACCTTAATTGATCCAAACTATGGAACCCATAAGTCATGAACCAATCTGCCCTTAAGGAATATTTAACTTACCATCCCAAATCACAATCAGACTGGATCAACATTTGAAAAAGAGTTTTATATGGCTACATAAGTATTATAAATATTTACTAGTAAGTAGGTATCAAAGCCTTTCTTGAGACTCTGACCTGTTCCCGCTAAGGCCAGCACAAGAGGTGGCTATTCCACAGATTCACAGTTCTCATGGTGAAGAAGACTATTTTCTTCTAGATATTAAATCTTTTTTTCTTCAAATCTTTTGTCATTTGAGGGGATTTTACATTTCTCTTTTCATATAAATTAATCATGTCTCCCAGGAGCCGTCTCTTTTCAAGATTAAATAAGTTTAATTCTTCTAATCTCTCATCATAACTAAGATGCTCCATTCCCCTTATAAGTTTGGTTGCTTGTTTTTGAATTCTTTCTATCTCCTTTACATCCTTTCTATAAACTGGAGCCCAGAACTGAACAGCATATTCCAAATGGGGTCGCACTAATGCTTTATAATGCAATAATATTACATCATTGTCCCGCGAGTCCATGTCTCTTTTAAAACACGCCAATATCCTGCTTGTCTTAGAGGCAGCTGATTGACATTGCATGCTGTTCTGTAATCTGTGATCTACAAGTCCCTCAGATTCTTCTCCTCAAGCAATTCTTTGAGTTTTTTACCGCTTAGGACATATGGGGTGACATGTATAAACGGGCTGTGCCAGCCGGAAATCAGGTGCAGCCTCGTTCATACATTTTTAAATCTCCCACACGCCATTTTTGGGCGCATTCCATAGCACCTGCGGCACTTTGTAATGCGCCCGATCTTGGGGGCATGAGGGAGGCGGGGCACACTAGAACTGTAACGAAGCTACACATTTATAGCTTTGCTACAGCATTTCTAGGCGCATTACAGTCGGTACAGGTAAACCAATTTCAAAGTGGTATACCTGAGCCAGAGCTGTTGCCCTAGCACTAGAATGTGCCTGATTCATTACCCGCTGTAGACTAATGTTAGACACATGAAATTTGGTGTTATTATTAGTGATGAGCGATTACGTCGACTATCGTCATCGGGTCAATAGTCGATATCGGCAATTGTCAAGACGATTTCCGATAGTCGATAATAGATTATCACTAGAGATGGGCGAATCGATTCTAATGAAGTGGAATTCGTTTAGAATTTCAGGAAAACTTCGGTTCTGAACGAAGTCGAAGTTTGGGGTACTTCGGGTGAATGAAGTGTGCTTTTGATTGATAAAATGGCTGCAAGCACATGGCGCTACATGGGGCAAAGCACTCTGGGAGGAAGAAGGGCATAGCCTGCATGACATGTGCAGAGATGAAGCCAATCGACCGGCGGGATTCTGTGACGTCACCGCACTATATAAGTCCGGGCGCGACGCCGGGAGCTCACACTCCTCTCACTATACTGATCAGGGAAGGTGCTGCCACGGCTGATTGCGATAGCTCTCACTGAAGAACTGATTTTTATACAGCGATTTTTGTGGGGTGTCTCAGCTGTCTCAGAGACGTTCTATTAATGTTTCTATTTCTGATTTTTTTTTTTGGGATTAGATCTGAAATCCAGTGTCGTCCACTGCAGCTGCATATACATTCAATATCCAAGTGGGATCTAAGCCAGTTCCTGTTGTATTCATTTAAAGAAACAGCGTTTTTACAATACAAATTACCACTTCATTTTTGGCTGCCAATTCTATTGCGCAATTTTTCATCCAGGGGTTTAATTAAGCGTTGTTTTGCTGGTGTGCTGACCCCAAAAAACTGCCATTTTCAACGCCAAAATATATACATTTTTCCTGTAGCATAATTCACAAGCGAAGGTTAACTACAATTTTTTATCTCTTGTTGTGGGGGTCGTAGAAAACACGCAATTGTAAAAAACGCTACAAAGCTACTAGTTTGGGTTCTCAATTCTTTTTGTCAATTTACATCCAGGGTTAATTAAGCGTTTTGCTGGTGTGCGACCCCCAAGAAACCGTCATTTTCAACGCCAAAATATATAAAATTTTTCCCTGTAGCATAATTCACAAGCGAAGGGTTTAAATTACAATTTTATCTCTTTTTGTTGGCATAGAAAACACCAATTGTAACACGCTACAAAGCTACTAGTTTGTGGTTGCTCAAATTCTTTTTGCGCAATTTACATCCAGGGGTTTAAATTAAGCGTTTTTTTCTGCAGTTGTAACCATAAAAGAAACTTTTTTTTTTTCAAACCCGCCACAAAAAAATTTCTGTAGCTAATTCCGAAGGTTAATTAAGCCTGTTTGTGCTTTTAATTCGAAAAACAAAAAATTTTTTTAAAACGGCACATACAAGTCAATTTTCCTCCCCATTGAGAGGGATTTAATCCAAGGGTTCCCCCCAAGCTTCTTAGTGGTTCTTTTGGGCTCAAATACAGGGTAGATTATCATATACAGATACTTCTCAAACGTTCTGTACATTTTAGAACAAACAGTATGTCAGACAAAGAGGGGGAAGGCCTTCACCTGCGATGGCAAGGCACAAACTTCCGAGCAGGTTCAGCACAGCGGGGGGCGCGCGGGCAGGGGGTCACTGGGTGAGGCCCAACTGCCGCTGTCATCTACGGCCGGTACTGACAAAACCCCAATTTTCGACGGTTGACAGGTCATCCACTTCCTCCCAGATGACACTGCAACCCCAGCCAAAGTCAGGGGGGAACGTCAGACACAACCCTTTTAGGGGGCATGGCCCGGGGACGGGGCCCCTACCGTCCCAACCCCCGCCTCTGTCCCACCGGTTCCCCCCCAAGATCACTATGTGGCGGGGCTCGGCGCCACTATATACGGGGATGAAAAATTTTGAGGGAGGGCGGGTCAGAGCTACTTGGCAGCGAAGAAATTTTTCCAATATCCCCGCTTCTTTGCAGTAGGGGGAAAAAGTAAAAATTTTTGAGAGGGCATGGAGGGGTAATTTTTGGAAGGTCAGCCTCTGATACCAAAACCCGGGTAAAGAGGACAGCATGACGATGAAACACAAATAGAGGTATGTAGCCGACCGATTTTGGGAGCCGGGTGGGGAAAGGGGCACACCCGTCAGGAAAGAGGGGTCAGCTTCACGTCAGGCAGCAAGGGGGGTGTGTGGCGTGAGTCAGCAGATAGCAGCAGTGGAGGTCGGGAGCCAAGCGGCCACAGGGAAAAAAAACCCCCGCAGTCCAAGAAAGTACGGCACAGGGGGGCAGCGAGGCAAACGGCGGGGAGCAACACTAGTGCGGAGCGTTGGCGTTAAATCTATAAATCGGCGGGGGGCAGTTCTTTGCAAGACACCGGAGGGGCCGAAATGGGTATATGTAGAATCGAAAAACAAAAGTTTAAACGTGGGCCCGGGGGCCCCAAAGTTGCACCACGGCCCCGCGTCAACACATCAGCGTCCCACCGGTGGCCTGGGAAACCAAAGTGCTCAGAGTGGTGGTCCATCCTCCGCCGCAGCAAAAGCGCAGCAGCCCCCAGGGGATCATGCCATTTTAAGCCAGTCAAACTCCCCCCCACCCTGCAAAGGGAGCTGTTTTCTTTTGACATCATCCCCCCCGGTCCAGATGCCCTGCCCTCGACTCATTGCGCCACAGTCGTTTAGCGGGCGATTGCAAAGAGACAACAGTATGCGTCCAACCATCCTAGGGCAGCAGCTGAAACCCTGCTCCTGTCCAAGTTGTTGGACTGCAACCCTCCCTTTCCAAAGGGGACCCCCTCACCATTCAAAAACAATGGCTTGGCCGAGCCGAGATGGGGGATTTCAACCAGAATTTTTTTTTTTTTTTTTTCCCAAAAAAAACATACCACACTCATAAATAAGTAGAGCAAAGGGGGCAATCCTTAAGCTTTTCGGTTTGTTCCAATGCACGGGCAGCGCGGACGTCTGGAGCTGTAACTAGGGGCAGGGCCAGACAGTCCTTTAAAAAGCCCCACGGGTGAATTCTTCCCCTCCCCCGGCACACCAACCAAAATTTTACAGGAACCCCCCCCCGGCTTTCCCCCCCTCCACCCCCCCCCCCCCTTTTTCAAACTGCTGCTTTCCCGCCCAAGTCCGCCTCCCCTCCCCCACCACAACCACCATCTCAGCCCCCACAAACTGCTCCCTCATAAACCCCAGTGTAGGGCCGCGGGGTCCCCCCCCCCCCCCGCATTCAACACCGGGGTTGCCCGCGAACGAAGTCCCCACAGGGGGGGAACCCGCTCCGGCAGCAGCAAAAACGATGGTGGCTTTTTCTCCCCCCGCGAACTGCAAATCGGAACCCTGGTGAGGCCCAAAGGCGGGAAAAGTTTTCCGCGCTGCCCGAGGGGGGGGTCCTGTGCCCTGCATGGCGCAAAGTGTTCAATCTGGTTGTGAAAAGGTTTTCCCGAAGTTTTTCCCACCGACTTCAAACATTCTGAAAATGGTCGGGAAAATGTGCATGCACTTTATCCATTCGCAAAAAACCCGAACAAACCCCCCTCAAGTTGCAGCGCAGAAACGGCCCCCCCCCCAACACACTCTGATAGCAGGTTTTTCCCCCGTTGGAATTCCCCTCAAAAAAAAAGGGGACCGCTGTATAACCAAAAAAGGCCATTAACGATTTTTTTGATGATCCAGGGAGACAGAATACCCCCCCCCGGAAACACCCCATGGCCCCATCTGCCCCCTGCCGTTTGTTTCCATTCGAGGGGCCTTTAATTTTCATCGCCCGGACTAGGGATAATAACCATTCCCGCTCAAGTCCTGAACAGATGCTAAAAAAACGCGGGGCGGGGACGGGAAGTGGCACAAAAAACCCGGGGGCCACATATTTCCGTGGGGTCTGAAAGGGAGGAGAAGGAGGAAGGGAGCAGAAGCATTCTGGTGAAATGAGGGATTTTCTACCCAGGTGAAAGAGAGGGGGACAGGACACGGGAGGAGGTGGATGGAATGAGGAAGACAGGCGAAAACCCCCCAAAGCACTATGGGCAGAACAGGGGAAATGGGGGCGGGGACCCCCTTTTGGAGTCACTTTGCAGATGGCCCGCACATGCTATTTGCCGGGCGTGACAGCCAAAAGGGTCAGCACCGGGGCAGAGGGATACTTCTGGCTCCCACCCATTGGACCCTGAAAAACCGGTCCAAAATGGACCTTTTTCCCCTATTGAAGGGGAGGACAAACTCAAATACAATAGGGAAATCCTCGAAATCAGTTGCCGCTGCCAAATTTGGGGCTGTCCCTCCTCACGGGTCTGACCGGGGGGTTTTCCCTCACGCTCACGTACACTGCCCCCGGGCGCTGGGGAAAAAAAGGGGGTAGGACATTCCACTCCATCAGCAGTAACCAAGTCGAACCCAAATTCAGCTTCCTTACCCCCCTAGTGAGGAGGAAACTCGCCAGCACAGCGCGGGACCAAAGCGTCCCTGAACCAACGGTGGTGGCCTACTTACAGCATTTCCCCACCCCCATTAGAAGATCGCTGGAACTGGGCAGAAACGGTGTGGGCCGCAATTTGCCGAGTTTGCAGTGAAAGCTGCCCCCTGCCCGCCAGTAGTGGGCATCGAGGGGGTGTTCATTTTGCGGGGGGGGCCATCGTTACCCCGGGAAAACCCCCCGTTTGTCCAGGGGGAAATGGGGAACCCTGACCTTTGTAAAGAGAATCACGTGGATCGGCCGGGAAATTTCCACACCCAAAATGCCTTAGGGCCTAAAGTCTGGGTTCAAACTACGCCTCACCACTATTCTGATGCCGCCCCCCCAGCTATGCCAACACACTCGACAGTTTTCCCATCGCCACCAACCATCTTTAACAGGGACTGGATTGCCACCCACCTCCCACTCTGTCATTGTGCCACGTCTACCTCAGCTGGTGCTGTGGGGCCGCGTGACCCCACACTGTGTCATTGTCCCCCCTCTGTGGCCACTCCTGTTTTTTTTTTTTGGGCCCCCTCCAGAAGTCATTTTGCCACTGCCCCGATCTCATCGCCTGGGCGCTGCCGTGACCCTCCACACGTGTCATTGTCCCAATCTTTCCACCCTGTTTTTTTTTCCACCTCCAGAATTCATTGTCCACTGCCTGATCTCATGCGCTGCGTTTGGGTGCTGCCGTGACCCCACACTGTGTCATTTTCCCCCTCTGTGGCCTACCCCCGTTTTTTTTCCCCCCTCCCCGAAAAGCATTTACCACTGTCACCTAGCGCTGCTGTGGCTGCGCCGTACCTCCACAGTGTCATGTGCCACGTCGAACCCCAGCGCGCTGTGGTGCTGCCGTGACCAAACACGTGCATTTTTCCCCCCCTCGTGGCCACCTTTTTTTGGCCCCTCCCAAAAGGCATTGGCCCTCCTTTCCCCCATGCTGCTGCTGTTTGGGGCGCCTGGGCCCGGGGCCTCCACACTGTGCCATTTTGCCACGTTGACCTCATGCTGTGTTTTCTTCTGCCCGGACCTCCCCCCACTGGTCCCCTGTGCCACTGCTGACCTCAGCTGCTGCTGTCCTGCATGACCAAAACAAAGTGTCATTGCCCACCTGTGGGGCCACTCCTGTTTTTTGCCCCCCCCCAGAAATGTCTGTGCCCAAATGCCCAACCCCCATGCGCGCTGTGGCTGCGCCGGACTCCACACTGTGTCCCTTGTCCCACTCTGGGCCTACTCCGTTTTTTGCCACCTCCAGAATGCAAAGTGCCACTGTCTGACCTCAGCTGCTTTGTTTCTGCTGCCGCACCTCCACACTGTGTCATTGTGCCACGTCTGACCCAAACGCTGCTGTGGCTGCTGCCTGACCCCCCACACTGTGCATTGTCCCCCCTCTGTTTCCTACTCCCTGTTTTTTTTGCACCCCAGAAGATTGTGCCACGCTGACCTCACGCTGCTGTGGCTTTCCTGTACCAAACACGTGTCACTGCCCCCCCTGTGGCCTACTCCTGTTTTTTTTGCCACCCCTCCAGAATTCATTGTCCACTGCGACCTCAAAGCGCTCCCGTGACCAAAACCTGGGTTTTAAATTTGCCACTGTCGACCTCATCGCGCTGGGCTCTCCCGCCCCCACACGTTTTCATTTTGGGCCACCACTGACCTCATGCTGCTCTGGGGCGCTGCGTGACCACACACTGTGCATTTTCCACCTCTTCCTCATGCTGCTGCGTGGCTGCTGCGTGACCCACACTGTGTCATTGTGCCACTGCTGACCTCATGCTGCGCTGCCCGTGAAACCCCCACCGGTCATTGTGCCACTCTGTGACCTATTCCTTTTTTTTTTTTTTTTTTTTTTTTTTTTTTTTTTTTTTTTTCCCCTCCAGAAGTCATTTGCCACTTCTTACCCCAGGGTGCTGCTGGGGCCGTGACCTCCACTCTCTGTCATGTCCACTCTGTTTCCTATTCCTTTTTTTTTTTCCACCTCCAGAAAGTCATTGTCCACTGTCTGACCCCATGCTGCCCGTGGCTAGCGCCCCTCACCCCCCCACACTCTGTCACTAATTTCCCCCGAGCTCTCAAATTTTTTTTTTTTTCCCCGTTCCTGGCATGACTTTAAACAGGGAACATTCCCCCCCCCGTTTTTTTTTTTATTTTTTTGGGCCCCCTTAAGTGCCCGGGGGAATTTTTTAAAAATGAACTTCTAAACGGGGGGGCAGCAGTGCTTTTTATACAAAAAAACAACTTGTTTTGAAGACCCAAACCAAGCTCCCTCTGCAAATTTAAGTAGCACAAACGTTCTACAAGCACCCCGCAGGGGTCTGTCAGCCTGGAAAAACGTTTTTTTTTTAAAAAGTGATTTTCCCGAAGTAAACGGAAACGAAAATTATTTTTTTTTTCCGAGAAATTTCTTCAAGGAACGAAAAAAATTTCGGGGAAATTCGCCCATCCTAAAAATCACCGAAGACCATTAAAGCTATTGGGAGAGGAACAAAACCTTCATTAAAAACCCCCAAA